>MU122504.1:16453-33887 GCA_014904905.1 Wilcoxina mikolae CBS 423.85 | reverse complement strand
TTACCTCTGCACCACGCAAAGCCCCCGGACCTGATGGACTTCCCTTTCACTGTCTCCGAAATGCCTACTTAGCAGCCACCGAACAATTCAACAGTCTGTTTGCATTACTCGGAACCACAGGATACCACCCCACCTGCTGGCGACAAGCAACGACTGTAATTATTCCCAAATCAGGAAAACCTGATTATTCAATACCTAAGGCCTACCGACCTGTTACTCTTCTCAATTGCCTTGGGAAGATCCTTGAAAAGTTGATGGCAAACCGACTTGCATATATGGCTGAAAAATACAACCTACTGCACAAAGATCAAATAGGGGGACGAAGACAACGTTCTGCTATTGATGCCGCCATGGCACTTACACATGAAATTGAACAAGTAAAGCATGCAAAAGAAATCACCACTGCCCTCTTTATGGATGTAAGCGGCGCATTTGACAATGTATCCAAAGACCGTCCCCTCCAAATCCTACAACAACTGGGCTACCCAATACCAATTCTATTGTGGGTAGAACACTTCTTATCCAACCGCACAACAGCACTGGCATTTGATGGAAGAAAGGAAGACCTCAGTCCTGTCCGAATAGGGATCCCCCAAGGATCACCCGCATCACCAATTCTCTTTCTCCTGTATCTCAGTCCTCTTTTGTATGAACTCACAATCCAATAGCCCTACTTCTGGACTCCAAGCTACATTGACGATGTTGCCATTGTGGTTCGAAGCAAATCAAAAGCCTATAATGCATGTTGCCTGGAAGCAGGTGCACGAACAGCTTTCAAATGGGCCGCAAACAATTCTGTACGATTTGACGACTCAAAGTCAGAGATGATGCACTTCCACAACAAACGAAACAGTGATACTACAGACGATGAAAGAATTACCCTACCCAATGGCACAACTATCTCCCCTGGCACTAAGGGCATCAGCCCCGACGTGGTAAGGTGGATTGGTATTTGGTTTGACAGGAAAATCAACTTCAAACACCATGTTATGCTGAAGGCCGCAAGTGGCAAAAGAGCCCTTGGAGCCCTCAAATCACTAGCCAATACAGAATCAGGATTAACTCCTAGTGCTGTCCGCCAACTATACAATGCATGTGTTTTACCTGCTTACGACTTTGGGGCCGAAGTATGGTGGAAAGGGCAAGCAACGTATCAACAGAAGTTTGAAACAGTTCAGAATACAGCTCTTCGTTGTGTACTTGGAGCCTTCCATACATCACCAACAATATCCTTGCACAACAAAGCTGCCCTCCCCCCGGTAGCTGTACGACTTAATCACATGCGAAGAAAATATGCAATTCGAATACTCACATTTCCCGAAATGCACCCAATCCGACAACGTTGCCCATCGACATTCCCTCCATTTTATGAATCTCCTGAGTCCAGTAACCGAAGTGGACCCTGGATTCCTTGGGACTGCATGCAACAAAACAACCGCAAATTTGAAACTCGTCTCATCGAAACGTTATCTACCCTCAGTCCATGGATCTCAAACAGCTCGGAGATCGAAACCTAGTCTATCACCGCCTGCCCTCCATGGATCGAAAGCAGAGTCAAAACACACATTAGTCCCCTTCCAAAAGAAAAGGAAGCCAAAGCCCACGAAACTCAGTACGCAATGTTGAAGGAAGATGATCGCAATGTTGTTTGTTATACGGATGGATCAATGTTGAAGGAAAACATTGGGGCAGGAACCATTGTGGAAATGACAGGAGAAGAAGTCATGGAATCAACCTACCCAATGGGGCATCAACAAGAAGTTTACGATGCCGAGTTACTTGGAATTCTTAAAGCTGCAAAAACATGCTTTCATTTATGTCAACGTAATAACCTCACCAAAAGATACATATGGATCTTCACAGACAATCAAGCTGCCACACAACGTCTCAATACTTTCAAACCCGGCCCTGGACTGTCCACTTCCCTGGCACTCTCAAATATCTCTAACAACCTCCATGCACTCAAGATTACGATCACAGTACAATAGGTTGCTGGCCATACAGACGTACCTGGAAACGAACTTGCCGACAAGTTAGCAAAGAAGGCCACTCTCCAAAAACCACCTACCTACTATCATACCTCCTTATCCTACCTTAAGAGGGTAACCCAAACAGCCAAAATGCAGGAATGGGGCGATTGGTGGATGTAACACCCAGCAAAGGGAAAGAACTACGTTGGAACTTTACGTACCAAACCAGACCAGATCTTCAACAGTGGTGATCGCCAGTTTACCTCAACTGTCACACAATTACGAACCGGCCATGGTTACTTCCGTAGTTACCTATACAAAATACCAACAAATTCTGTTGACTCCCCTCACTGTCCATGTTGCTATGGAGGTCCCCAGTCACCAGAACATCTTCTTTTGAAATGCCCCTTATATCAACGCGAAAGACAAAGAATGTTGAATGAAATTTGAGTGGTTTACCCTTGATATCTGTGGAAGCATCTTCTATATACCGACAAAGCAATGAAACCTTTGAAACATTTTCTGAACGACACACATATAGCAACACGAAGGTGGTACCTGGGTCAATTCCGGGATGATGAATACCTTGGGCAGGGTAACAATCGGATTGTGGGTCAGGGAACTGTCAACGATGATGTGGAAGAACATCAGTGTTAGGGGTTTTCCCTTAGCAGGTGTACGAGGTACGGAGGATATCCATGGCAATCTGCGTTCGGCCACCTGTCACTATGGATGGTCGATGTCACACCCGCAGCGATCCTATCCTCTGAGCGACGAAGCTACGCATATCCAATACCGAGCCCGGACAAAGTGGAATGATTAACCCACGTGAGGGCAGTACACCTTCTCGATCGAACAGCGATAGTCACGACACTTAGCTGGCGAAGGCATCAGTCTCGAACACTTAGGACGGTATGCTACTATACCCCTAGGCCGCCGATAGTTAGAGACGCTATGGGTTGCCAACGCACTATCACGCCATTGCGGGGACTCTCGGGTCTGCCGTGCATGATAGTTTCGACCAGAACTACTTTACCTTATCAGCAATATGGGACAGCCAGCTAGAGCGGGGTACGCCTCTACACTCTCTGGCAGGCACACGTCAGAGCTCGAGAAGTGGGACTTCACTATGGGGATAACTATACAGTCTAGGGACTCCATATGTTAACTGCGCCCCGGTAGTTCAATCTACCTGTTGAGAGCTTGTGTGTGGGTCGACTTCCCGAGTAACGGCAGATCGCAGGTGGTCTGGTCCAGCATAAGCTGCAGCCCTGCAATGGAAGTAAAAGCCAGCGAGATGGGAGGTGCGATACGTGGCATAGCAGCGGCTGGTCGCCGACGCAATTCTATGAGGGTAAACATATCCCTGCAACCCACTATCCGATTTAACATTGAGTCGAGAGATCTAAGAGGAAGTGATGGTTCGACGAACGCGTCAGCGGTCGTTGCCGAAACCTGTTTTCTGCGTAAAGCATACAGACCAGAAGAAAAGCAAACGGGCTGAGAGGCTACGTGGCAAAACCTGGCGGCATGAGGATAACCTACAGGGATGCCTCGCACTTTAGAAAGTGCCGAACGTCAAACGGAAAAGTAGCGCAACCTACCGAGATCGAGTAACCAGCCTAACGATCGGAGGCCATAGCTATCTTAGTACAAACGCCGAAGTCATAGAGAGTACACGAGTAATTCACTGTATAAAAGAACCCCCTTTGCACGCTCAAAGTAAAACATCAAGCTCTAGCAGCAATCCACAGTCAGAACACACCAGCGGACAAGACACTAAAATATTATTGTTGTTTTTCTACTTCAAGAATATTTATTTTAAAATATACACTTCATGAATTTTCGAGATCTTGATTCAATTGTGCTTTACGCTCACCCCCTTTATGAACGAGCTATTACCCCAGCCGACTTTCGGTTTGTGAGTATCTTCATCCATACGTACAATATTGAGTACGAATATTTTCACTGGTTTTACACCCGTGAACTCCCCTCCGAATATCACAACCTTCCAGTCCAGGACTACGAGGTCCACTCCGATTACGACGACTCGGAAGATTATCTTCAAGATACGTACGACTTCTAAGGAAGTAGACGGCTATACTTTACCCATAAGTATCCCCGTAACAATCAGAGAGAGGATGGAGAAGATAATGAGTGGCAGGAGGAAGAATCGGAAGGAGAAGGTGTGGGGGGATAGTATGAACGAAGGAGTAGGGGGAAGGGTGGAGGAGGGTAAACTTCAGAGGGAGAACCCGCATGATATGCAGGACCAGATCGAACGAAACTGACAAATTTCTCACTATTGTACTCAGTGTGTTACAGACCACTATAATTGTTTTTGAATATTTCTTTGTAACTAGAGCAGGGGTGACAGGAGGCTGCAGCGCGGTGCTACCTAGCCAGGGGTTTTTCGTTTTTCCTTTGTTCAGTTTCATTTGTTATGCTTGTTCTTGGTTATTTGTTTGTACTTCACCGACCATAGCCTGCGGACTGCATGCTGTATGATCAATAAATAAATAAATAAATAAATAAATCACATATTATTGTACGCGATACCGTATTTCATCGTCAGAGCTGAACATTTCATACTGCTATATCTAATATTTACTAATATACAAATTTCTTCCACGTATAAAAGTGATCAACTTATACAATACGCGCAATGACGATTTCAAGTGTTCTATCTACTCATGCAATAAATTGAACGGATCTAAGTCAATAGTATTATTTAAAAACTATCGACTATTATCTGGATTAGAAGAAAATGGAAGCATATGGGCTGCACACTGAATCATATGTAAAGCGATGACATACGTCGATCCAATGCCAAAACAGGGTTTTCGATGATAACTACTGTCCTCCAAAGGTAATGTAGGTGTCTGATCTCGCTGCTCAACAATCACCATCCCCGGAACCTCGCGTATTGGGCCTGCAACCATTGTGGTGACAAGGGCTAAAAGTGATCGTTGATTTGACTCCATATTCTCAATGACGAAAAGTCATTGTAATCTCGCTGGAATTCGTCCTCTAGTCGACTTGAACTGTCCCTGCGTTCCATTCCAGAGTAAAACTGTATCATTTTGGGGAGGCTTATGCTTCCTCTATTGGTTGGTTCCAGTGCATCGTACAATGTGAATCGTCTGCTTGTCGCCTTGAAATGATGTCACTGGAATGGCTGCGGAATCATAACGACTGTATTTTGAGTTTTGTAGACAACGAAATTCTTCATCGTTATCGACATATCCGGTGTAGTTACCATATCTTTTGGAACACCATGCGATGTGATTTTGAAGTTCCCCTTTTGGCATTCCAAATCAGAATGAGAGGTCTGCTAGAGACTTGATTCCTGGCCGGTGATTTTTCATCATTTGAATTGCTGGATCAGTGGGAAATAGATTTTGCTTTCATGACGACGTTTTTCGGCGTTGAGGTTTATATCATTGAATTGAAACACCTCGTTCCAGACTTTCGTGCGTAAAATCTGGAAAGATAGCTCATGGCAGTTTGATTGTCGGTATGTATCTTTCAAGTCCATCATCGACCTTTCCGGTAGTTCAGAGCTTACATTTGATAATTGCCTTAGCTGACGTATGTGATCTGAAAAGTAGTTCAACAGATGCATCTTGACAAAGTTGAAGTCAGATTCATCATTCAAGTGCGATGCTGTTTCTGAATCGATTTGAATTTCGTCATCGTCGATGCGATGACATTTTTCCGCTGCGGAAAGATGTGACCATGCAGAATCATTCTCATGCTTATGTTGCATATTGATGGCGAGCTACTTTCGCAGAGCTTCGGCAACCTTCTTGGTTGACTTTTTGGCCCGAAAATGACTAAAGACATCTTTGTGACCATGAAATTCACTATGATAGTCTTCCATATATTTGATTGTCGCATCGGTATGATTGTGATACTGAGTCATGAGGTGAAAGTAGATGAGATTTTTAATACAGAGCATGGCAGATTTGAATGGACCTTGCCGCTCTGAAGAAGGATCGAAAAGTATCGTCACGACAATGTGAACAATAACACGGCCTAATGATTTCATCTCTTTGCCACTCCATTGTGTCACGGCTGTGTAGGGCTTATTGAATCGTACAAATCCTGGATAACGAGGCATTTTTGCCCAAAGATCATTGAATCAGTCAATTCGTTTGTGAAACTCCAAAAATGGTACCATCCACTCAATCAAATACTTCAGAATACCGAGATAGATAGTGTGTAAAGCATCAGGAACAATTAATGTATGCAAAGATACGCTTTTCATATTCCAAAAGATGCCTTCCATTGTCGCTACGCCTCTTTCCATGAGATAATCACGTGCATGGTATTGGTCTTGATTATCGAATCGTGTGGCTTGAATTATCTTTCAGAAATATAGTCGATAATCACGGCGTAGCCAGGTAGATTGATTGCCCTCTCCAAACAACGATTTCGGGGCTTTACACACTGGGCAACCTGGCGGTTTAATTGCATGGAGGTGAATATTTTCAAAGTAATCGGCCGTCTAAGCAAAGATGATTGGAAAGCATTGTTGCATTTTTCCATCAGTACAGATAATGGGTTTTCCTTTCTCGAAAACAGCATCGAGAGGACGAAAAATGATCTCAAAAACCCATCTATGCACTTCCTGATTGTATTCTTATTGCTCTTTGATGGTAGCTGTTTTTCCACGACCACGGTGATGATGCTTCGGAGGTACTGGAAGCAGGGCGACGACGATACTGGCAAGGCTCGAGGGCTTTGATCGAATCGTCGAATTAATGTTTCCAAGACTGAGGTAGATCGGCTATTCCTTTTTATCGCCAAAATAGTTGGTCAAATGCGTTTGATCAGAGCTGCAAAAGATCGGAACAATAGTGGAGCCGACAGGCTTTTTCAACTATGAAGAACATTTAATTATGACGACACGTCGACGTAATAAAAACTCATACCTGCTCATTCCACCACCAATCACATGTGTGACCTTCAGAGTATACTCTCTCCCCCAATTCATTATAATCCTTAATCGGTGCATATACCATATGCTATTTAAATGCAGATTGTTGGAGTAGAAATTCGATGCAGTCAACGGGGTCTCAATAGTAAAAATACGTCTTTCCGTCGTTGCGTAGCACTTCTGAATTGATAGGACCTGTATAACTTACTTTACCAGATTTCCATGAGTCAATTCCAAGTGCATAGGTCATTTTATCGATTTTAGTGCACAGAGTATATGCAGATGTGAAGTTCGTATTTACCCCCTGAAGCTTCATCAGCTCATCGATGGCAACCATACTCAGTTTGTGCTTGACACACCAGTGTACCAAACGATATTATTGCTCACAAGAAAATGGTGCCCATTGGTTGATTTCGTCGTTGAAAATGTCGAAATCACCATCTATTACCTTTTCAGCTTCACACGAGTCCAATGTCATCGATTGTAGTTCATTCAACACGAAAGTCGGCTGTAGTGGATCTGTGTAGCCATTCTCATCGTGCTCACTTGAAGAATCGTCGTCGGAAAGTTGAAACGGGTCATTTGGACATAGATATAAATAGTCTGGAAGTAGGATATCATTATCGGCAGTAATTGTGTATCCTTCATCTGGAATCTGCTCCAGAGGCATGTAATTTACCCTCTCTGAATGGTGACGTCGAAGGTGATTGATGTGTGCACCAGTGTAATGGTAAACTTTATTGCAATAATTGCAAAGTGTACAATTAATCGAACTCATTGGATATATATTTTCGTCGTCGCAAAGACGAGATGTGTAGTAGAGAAAATAAGTGCTTATTTTGGGCAGAGATATCCGGTAAAACCCCTAACCTCATGTTTCGTTTTTCGGGGAAAGTGGTCCTATCACACTTTGGCTTCATCCTCACCAGCCGAGTACAATCATCAATTGTCTTACAGTTATCGCAACTTGGGAATCAGTAGAAATGCTTTGCATATGATAGACATCGATTCTGCACGTCGTGACGATCTCCTTGATACTAAACTCGGCGTTCCCACGGTAGGTAACTGTCCTCTGGATACTGCATTTCATACCTGACCTGAACTCGTGGCAAATGGGTTTCGACTTGACCGAGTAGATTCTACGTCATGGCGGGGCAGAATTGTTGCAGGGTGTATGGTGGGGAGGAAGACGTCTAACAATTAGATATTCATCGACGAGACGCCGATTCGAATGTTTGATACATCGAAATTGACATTTGAACGTGGAAATGTCTCAATTCTTTGCCGCCACAAACCAGGATTCCAGAAGTCAACTTCACCTAGTCAGCTCGATTACTATGGGACGACCGAGGAGCACTATATAATACCCCCATCTTCTGCCCGCCCTCCATTCTGCTTCTCATCACCTTTTCCTCCTTATTCCTCCATATCATCATTACCTTAATCTCATTTCAAGTTGATATCGCCGACGTTCAATTTCATCTTTGCAACCCTCGAAACCCATCTCTATTGTTTCGTATAAATTTGGTACCCATTCTCAACGTAAATTCTTTTGCCCTGTTCGAACGATGAACTTCATCATTGGACATACTAACTTTGTCCAGATACCGATTTAACAACTCAAAGTATGGGCTGTGGAAAAGGGTATTGGGGAATCTAATTGGATATTGGAAGAATTGGGGCTCTACGAAGAGAAGGGAACAACAGGCAAGAAGGCCAATCACGTCAGAGAGTCAAGTTTTAGCATCGCTTTGAGCCTTGGTATCCATGGCAAAAAGGAAGCAAGCAAAGCCGAATGGGACGGCATGATCAAACAATGCATCAATTCAATCCCAGATTTAGCTGGTCAGAGAGCGCGATTTCATCGATGGGAAGCGGATCCTAGTGCCAATAAAATCGATGGAAGAAAATGCAAAATCGCCATTGACGACCTTGCGGAAATGGTCATCAGGAGGAGGAAGGGCAGATCGCCAGTGGAGATTACACCAAAGAGAAAGCAAAACGTCGAATCAGGTACGTTCTACATTGTAGTAATCACTTTTTCAAAGCTGACAAAATTAGATGGTGATGAGGACATAACACCAATCAAGTGTCGATGTCCAGTGACCCCTCCCGATGAGGAAGTGTTCAATTATACCATTGTATACGTCGATCCCGTCACGGCACAGAAATGCGATGGAGAAATGAACTTCTGATGGCAATAACCAAATAAGGATGACCTTTCATTGTTCACAGTGCTTACGAGTGTCATCGAGGCTACGATATTGGCCGTTGTAAAGACGGTGAATGAAGGGATGGCTGATCCCTCACGGAGAATCCGGGAATTGTGGGGCGTCAGATGTGAGCTGGGCAATGATAAAGGACTGCGAGTTGGAGATGTGGCTCCCATGTTTAATGACAATACAACACTTGCATGGCTTCGATCCATGACCAATTTGGAAGTCCGAATGCTTTATTGCGTTCTACTGCGAAACGACGAGGTTCCGAATACTCCAATACTCGCGAGAAGGTTATTCCTACCACTCGACGAAATCCTTCCTCCGGAGAAAGAGATGATTGATGACACAGGCGAAGAATCCGACGACGAATTGGCATCTTCCTGACCCAGACCTCGCAGCCTTCCATCATCCCTAGTGAATCCCGTTGTCAGGGATAAACTTATCCAGAGGAGGCTTATTCGTCAAAAATGATATTTGACGATTATTCAGAACAGAGGCCACAACATTTGGAGTGATGACTATTTACTCCCGGATCCGGAGGAGGAAAGTATCAATTGGCTGCGCGACCATAAGTATTTGGTCAACCCTCTATCTCCAGGTTCGGAAGCCCATCTGAAGCCTAATGAAAAGCGAAAGAAAACCTGAGACGATGGAAATCGTCATTGGCAATTTGCTTCGGAATTTCACTGGGAATGGGATTTCGCTCAGGTTATAATTTGCTTGGTTTTTGCTTGGGATTTGTTTACTTTTTGTTTGATTTGGTTTTTGCTTGGGTTTATTTTGGGGTAATTGGGTAGCAATGGAATACGTTTTCTTATGCGGTGTTTGTGTAGTTTGAATTGCGATATTCGTTGTCACCTCGACGTTTTCAATTGTAAGCTAAAATGCTCCAAGATATAACAATTTTTGGTGTCTGCGATTTAGTGTCTGCGCTACACCCAATGGGATTTCAGATGCTAATTGAGGTTCATACGATGATTGCCATTTCAAGCTACCTTGCTGATGTGCTCAAACACTAATGCACTTTTCAAATCTAATTTTGGTTGTCGAAACGACAAATTCCATGGTGTATACCATAAATATACACTATGCTCCATTGCCTATACGGTAAACATACACCAAACTCCGGTGCTCTCAGTATTTCAACTCTAATCTGGTCAGTAGTATGCAGCCCAATATTCCTGATGACGATTTTCGCTTTTTAGACGAATGAAAATTCAGTAAACTAACCTCTTTTCAAGCGATAGTACGTGTTCTGACAGGAGCGGCCGATATCAGGGGGTTAGTTGGACGGGTAGCTCCGTCCACCATTTTGGTTGATCTACGATAGAGAACGCCCATCCGACGACTATTATCGTCTTATCTTTTACAGTTTTCATATACTCTGTATCTGGTTTAATCTACGCTCTTTATATTTCATTTATTCTTTCATTATTACACACTCCTTTCCAATCAAATGACTCGTAGGCGCAAGCATTCTCCACCTCCATCCAATTTAAATCATCGACCATCCAGACAAGATGATGATGCCGATAACGAGCTCTCAGAACTTCCTGATACGTACGATTATCGCTGCCTTAATGATGAAAATGTACAATTCTCCTCTCAAAGACGTACTAGCAAGCACTCTGCTCTTCGCCAACTAACTCCTTCTTACATCCAATCTCACGCCCCGAGTGGACGAGAGGTCCATATTGAAATCGAGGACGATTATGAGGAGGAGCAAAGGACTCCTGAGATTTCTTACAAGAAGGTATGGACTCTGATAATGAGACGACGATTTTCGTATTCTAATCATTATTATAGCCCATAACATGTAAGGAAAGGGGTGAGCACTGTGTGGACTTGATAGAGCTTTGGGAGGAGTGGAACCTATTGACAAGGTGACAGGACAAATAGATGGAGCAGAATATGGTATCCAACAGACGCTTTCCGGTATCGAATCATTGGTTCTTGCAGAAGTGAAGCCCATCGCCAGCAGATATGCAATGTTCAATAACCCTTTCGCCACTAATGCTGTCAAGACCACCCAGATCCACTCATGGTGGTATCATTATGTCACAAAAGTCGATCTGCCAATGAGAAACATCAACCCTCCTCGTACATGCATTTCGGTGGTATTTATTTCATCCTCTCTATGACGATTTTAGTCTGATAAGATATTAAGGCCCTCGGCAAGATTACCTCCTCACGCTCGGCAATGGTCTATAAGTGCAAGGAGAAGGTGGATTCCTTGTATGGCTTCAGAACAATGGACCAGGATGGAGTCAAACAACGCGTCGCACACCTCCTCGATCGAGACCGATTCACATGCCCTGAGCGGACGAGAACGGTATGTCTTTAAACAATGTCGAAATATGTCAACTAATATATCTTTTTAGGATTGCAAGTATCATTTCGCGGCGACCGAACTCATGGACCTACTTTACTAGACATACTTTGCAGGAGTAAGACAATTGGGAATGAAAGACCGTAGAATAATTGATATGATCAATTCGACATTCATTGTACTTGCTGCGATCGCGATTCACCATTGCCTTGGAGTATGGAAAACTGGGCAATACAAGGCACCAGCTGAGTTTGGCCCCGGTGGAGGTGCACATCGTGAGATCACATTCAATCATATTTGCTTATGAATACTAACTGTCGCTGCATAGTTGTATTTCGTTGTCTCGAAGCCGAGTTCCTTTCTATCTCACTTGAGGTTCAAATCATGACCATCAAAGACGTCAAAATGATGATTCGTCGAAGGTAGAGATGGACAGGAGTTGTCGAGGTGAATGCATCAATACTGTACAATGACCAGGAAGTACACGAGCAGGAGTACCTGTCGTATGACCCTGAAGAACTTGCTGATGTTTCCGACAACACATTTCGTCATATGACTGCCGAAGTTGAAGCTGCTCAATCTGCACTCCTACTAAGTCGCGTGAGACATGATATCATCTCCAGTACTGTTGATATCAGCGGCACCAGCAACACCAACACCAACAACATCAATGACAATTGCAATAATGATTTCAATATTGCGGACACCGAAAAAGTTAGTTCAGAGGATTATGGGAGTTTTGACTTCAACATATCTGTCCTCAATGACTGTTGAGTGAGCGAGTGTGGGTATCTGACAGAGGGAATATACATAATGGAGAGGTGACACTTATTTTGGTCTTCACGATATGGTTTTTTGGTTCTTAAGATCGTCGTATTTCTTTTTCACAATCATTGTACGGACACTTGTAATCTTTAGTATCGTAATTGTCACCGGTCAGTAAGTACTATATAAAATTAAGGGTTTACTGAAATTATATTTGCGACGACCATTTGTGATGTCAACTCGTGAGAATTAACAACAATTATTGTCATGAGAATAGATACTAACTTAAATCAAATGAACAGCCTTATCAATTTGAGTAAGTTGAGGCAGACTACTATCGTGAGTTTGGAAAATTAAGAGAGTGTAAGGGATGGCCATACAAAGTAAAAGGGGTTTGAATAAAGCCAATGAAGACGTATTTCAAACATCTCGATGACAAAGACAAGGCGATGGTTTTTCACCTCAAATGGGGTCACGACCCCATTTGAGCCCATAGTATTTGACTTCACCAAAGTGTTGATGAAAGTAGCTTGGAGAGTTTGCGGAAATAAAAGTACAACCGGAGCTGGTTCATTAAAGAATACCAAAAGCTTCAGAACGTCATCACTACGATGCAACTCGAGGGCCCATTCTCGCCAACGCCCACATTGTGTTTCGGCCTTTATGGGCGCAGCACGTTGAATAAGCTTAATCAACAAAAATCTGTTTTTGCTGATGTGAATATTTCAGTGCCTTGTGTATATACTAAAAATTCAATCCATATTGATGTTTTGGAGGTGCGGATATCCCGGAAGTATAGGTTGCTAACAGCATTGAACTTGATATGATTGCTGTCAAAGCGAGTTTGCTTCTACTGCTTCTGGGCTTGGTTCATATTTGTTCGGCAGATTTTGAGTTGTGGTGTCTACTTATTTATTTATTTATTTGTTCATCATACAGCATGCAGCCCGCAGGCTATGGCCGGTGAGGTACAAACAAATAACCAAGAACAAGCATAACAAATGAAATCGAACAAAGGAAAAACGAAAAACCCCTGGCAAGGTAGTACCGCTCCGCAGCCTCCTGTCACCCCTGCTCTAGTTACAAAGAAATATTCAAGAAATCATAGTGGTCTGTAACACACTTCGTACAATAGTGAAAAATATGTCAGTTTCATGCTGCCTGGTCCTGCATATCATGCGGGTTCTCCCCCTGCAGTTTACCCTCCTCCGCCCTTCCCCTTTCTCCTTTTCTCATTCTATCCCACTACATCTACCCCCGCCAATTCTTCCTCACACTCCTCATCATCCTCTCCACTCTCACTTGGATGTTCCTCCTCCTCATTGTTGACAGTTGCCTGACCCGCAATCCGATTGTTACCCTGCCCAAGGTGTTCATCATTGCGGAATTGACCCAGGTACCACCTTTGTGTTGCTATATGTGTGTCGTTCAGAAAATGTTTCAAAGGTTTCATTGCTTTGTTGGTATATAGAAGATGCTTCCAGAGATATCGAGGGTGAACCACTCCAATTTCTTTCCGCATTCTTTGTCTTTCGCGTTGATATAAGGGGCACCTCAAAAGAAGATGTTCTGGTGACTGGACACCTCCATAGCGACATGGACAGTGTGGGGAGTCAACAGAGTTTGTTGGTATTTTGTATAGGTAACTGCGGAAGTAACCATGGCCTGTTCGTAATTGTGTGACAGTTGAGTTAAACTGGCAGTTACCACTAGTGAAGATCTGGTCTGGTTTGGTACGGAAAGTTCCAACATAGTTCTTTCCCTTTGCTGGGTGTCGCATCCACCAATTGCCCCATTCCTGCATTTTGGCTGCTCGGATTACCCTCTTGAGATAGGATAAGGAGGTATGATAGTAGGTAGGTGGTTTTTTGAGAGTGGCCTTTTTTGCCAAATTGTCGGCAAGTTTGTTTCCAGGTACGTCGGTATGGCCAGGAACCCATTGTACTGTGATCGTAGTCTTGAGTGCATGGAGGTTGTTGGAGATATTGGAGAGTGCCAGGGAAGTGGACTGTCCAGGGCTGGGTTTGAAAGTATTGAGACGTTGTATGGCAGCTTGATTGTCTGTGAAGATCCATATGTGTCTTTTGGTGAGTTTATTACGTTGACATGTCTGAAAGCATGTTTTTGCAGCTTTAAGAATTCCAAGTAATTCGGCATTGTAAACTTCCTGTTGACGGCCCATTGGATAGGTCACTTCAATGACTGCTTCTCCTGCCATTTCCACAACGGTTCCTGCCCCAATGTTTTCCTTCAACATTGATCCATCCGTATAACAAACAATATTGCGGTTATCGTTTTTCAACATTGTGTACTGTGCTTCATGGGCTTTAGCTTTCTTTTCTTTTGAGAGGGGGCTGATATGTGTTTTGACTCTGCTTTCGATCCATGGTGGGCAGGCTGTGGTAGAATAGGTTTCGATCTCCGAGCTGTTTGAGATCCATGGACTGAGGGTCGATAACGTTTCGATGAGACGTTTTTCAAATTTGCGATTATTTTGTTGCATGCTGTCCCAAGGAATCCAGGGTCCACTTGCGTTACTGGACTCAGGAGATTCATAGAATGGAGGGAATGTCGATGTGTAACGTTGTCGGATTGGATACATTTCGGGAAATGGGAGTATTCGAATTGCATATTTTCTTCGCATGTGATTAAGTCGTACAGCTACCAGGGGGAGGGCAGCTTCGTTGTGCAAGGATATTGTTGGTGATGTACGGAAGGCTCCAAGTATACAACGAAGTGCTGTATTCTGAACTGTTTCAAACTTCTGTTGATACGATACTTGCCCTTTCCACCATACTTCGGCTCCAAAGTCGCAAACAGATTTAACACATGCAATGTATAGTTGGCGAACTGTGCTAGGAGTCAATCCTGATTCTGTATTGGCTAGTGATTTGAGGGCTCCAAGGGCTCTTTTACCACTTGCGGCCTTCAGCATAACATGGTGTTTGAAGTTGATTTTCCTGTCAAACCAAATACCAATCCATCTTACCACGTCTGGGCTGATGCCCTTAGTGCCAGGGGAGATGGTTGTGCCATTGGGTAGGGTAATCCTTTCATCGTCTGTGGTATCGCTGTTTCGTTTGTTGTGGAAGTGCATCATCTCTGACTCTGAGTCGTCAAATCGTACAGCATTGTTTGCGGCCCATTTGAAAGCTGTTCGTGCAGCTGCATCCAGGCAACGTGCATTATAGGCTTTTGATTTACTTCGAACCACAATGGCAACATCGTCAATGTACCTTGGAGTCCAGAAGCAGGGGTATTGGGTTGTGAGTTCATAGAAGAGAGGACTGAGATAGAGGAGGAAAAGAATTGGTGATGCGGGTGATCCTTGAGGGATCCCTGTTCGGACAGGACTGAGGTCTTCCTTTCTTCCATCAAATGCCAGTGCTGTTGTGTGGTTGGATAAGAAGTGTTCTACCCATAATAGAATGGGGATTGGGTAGCCCAGTTGTCGTAGGGTTTGGAGGAGGCGATCTTTGGATACATTGTCAAATGCACCGCTTACATCCATAAAGAGGGCAGTGGTGATTTCTTTTGCATGCTTTCCTTGTTCAATTTCATGTGTAAGTGCCATGGCGGCATCAATAGCAGAACGTTGTCTTAGTCCCCCTATTTGATGTTTGTGTAGTAGGTTGTATCTTTCAGCCATATATGCAAGTCGTTGCTTGTCGCCAGCAGGTGGGGTGGTAACCTGTGGTTTCGAGTGATGAAAACAGACTGTTGAATTGTTCAGTGGCTGCTAAGTAGGCATTTCAGAGACAGTAAAAGGGAAGTCCATCAGGTCCGGGGGCTTTGCGTGGTGCAGAGGTAAATATTGCTTCTTTGATTTCGGTAGGAGTAAATGTGACCCATGGCAGAGTTTGTCGATTGGTGATATCAGTCGGGGGAGGTGCGACTGGTGGGGAAGGGAACATTGTAGATCGGGAAAGGGCGGCCTTTTCTTCAAAAGTAACCGCTGTTGTATTGGAGAATGACAGGGGAGGTGTGCTCTGGGTTTTCCTTGGTTTGGTGTAACGGAGGGCAGTAAATATTTCAGTGCCTTGTGCATTTGCTAAAAAGTCAATCCACATTGATGTTTTGGAGGTGCGAATATCCCGGAAGTATTGGTTCCGAACAGCTTTGAACTTGATATGATCGCCATTGAGGCGAGTTTTCTTCCATTGCTTCTGAGCTCGGTTCATATTTGTTCTGGAGATTCTGAGTTGGCGTGTCCACCAGCGCTTCGAATACGTTGTAAGTTGAAGGACAGGGGTGGATGCCTTAACTGCGTCAAGAATCATATCTCGTAGTAGTTCGGCACATTTATCAAGGTTTGATTTGGTTGGCTGTTCGTGTAGGTATTGCCAGACCATTCGTGAGGCATGGGAAAGTGTATTGAGAGTTTTGGAGAATATATCCCAATCTGTTTTATTCCAGTTGTATCTTATCATGTTGGAGTCGGTGGTGACTAGTTCAGATTCTGCCACAATATCGAATCGAATTGTTGCATGGTCTGATCCAGTTGAAGCATTGTCATCCACTGCCCAATTTATAACTGAGTCATGGATAGCTTGTGATGTAAAGGCAAGGTCGATAATAGAGGTTCCCTTGCCAGTTCGGTAATAGTATGTTGGGGTGTCCGGTTCATTGAGGAGGGAAAAGTGGTTAGTTTCCATGATCTGAACAATTTCATCTGCGCGTTTGGGTGTTTTGATTTGTGAATTCCACCAGGTATGATGGGCATTCATATCACCAGCAATAATACATCGTTCAGGCAATGGGATATTGGTGAAGCTTCTTGGGATGGTGTAGAGGTTAGAGGATCCTTCATGTTCATTATAAATATTGCAGACTGTGATCGGTGCAATTGAGGGAGTTGATATTTCAAGGACTTGAATATCTGGATCCTGGCTGATATCGGTACGTGGGGAGTATTTGATATAGAAGTTGTTTTTGGCCACATAGGCAATTGCCCTATTGTGTTTTCTTAAGTTTTTAGGTGGTATCAGTAGCTCAAATCCTGGGTGGGTTGTAATGAATGTATTGTCTGGGTTGAATCCAGGTTCTTGGAGTAAAAGAAGTTCAGCCATTCCAACTGCAAAGTCAAGAAGTGTATTGATAACTAAGGAGGAACGGTTGCAATTATGTTGTATTATTCGAATTATTGTTGATGAATAAGAAGGTTGTTTAGGCATGGATAGGAGCGGGGTGGTCTTTCATAAACTTGGCT
>MU122503.1:16104-32314 GCA_014904905.1 Wilcoxina mikolae CBS 423.85 | reverse complement strand
TTTGTTATGCTTGTTCTTGGTTATTTGTTTGTACCTCACCGGCCATAGCCTGCGGGCTGCATGCTGTATGATGAATAAATAAATAAATAAATAAATATTCAGTTCGGAGGAAGGTAATCGTCAAGTGTACATGATAGATTGCGTATATCGTTGGTGACTTCTCACCAGACTCGATCGTCAATGAACCAACGTGTTCAGAGGTAACGATTATAGAACCAATGAATTGATGTGTATAAGGATATCATTGATGATGGCTTTAGTTGCAATTCGAGCTGCTCAATAGGTTACCCTCAATAGTATTCTGACTAGTGTCTGTCGTTCTTTCATATGCGAATGCTTTCGTCAAACATATTTCAAGGACCTCTCCGTGGTGGCTATCAGGCCAGTAACAAGTATATCACGGACGATGTACCTCCAAATCGTCTCGGAATTGACTCTGCTTACCTCAATCAACTCCAAGAGACGGAATACCTATCTCGAATCATCACCATGACTATGATAATCTGTAAGGGTTCCGGGTAGTGACACATTGGGAAAGAGGTGCCATAGAACTAATTACTCGACATTTAATGTCATTGATAAAGGTTCACTAGTAATTCATGATAGATTGGATTCGATTCGTCTCAATCATCCATTCGTATGCGATAGATCTTATTAAACGTGTTTCTAGGCCTTCTCAGCAGTGGATATAACGGCCGGTGACATGTTTCTCAGGAACAATTAACATCCAGATGATCTCAGAAAGGTCGTGGAATCATCTGTGATATAACAATCGCGATTGGTAATGTAATTCTTTGAATCGATTTACCTCCAAATCGCCTCGGAATGGTCTCTGCAGTAGTCAATTCACCCTACATAGGAATAGTTATGATGTTTCGATGCTTGTAGGTCTCAAACAGTGAAGTGTCGCGACGAGTTCGAATTCGTCAAGTTGAGTAGTAGTCTAATTGGCTGGCGACACTTCAGTTAGGGCCAATTGACTTTGAAAATGACTCTGCTACCATCGATTGACTCGATTGATGGGTATACATATCCTGATTCATCAATCTAGTGATGATACTTGGTGTAGGTTTGACAACCTAAGAACAGAAATAGATTTGAAGTCATCATCACGATTATCACCATGACCTTCATCTTTGTCTTCCTTGTCGTCGTCCATTTCAACCTCTGGCAAAACCGTCGGAGGAAACTGAACCTGATTGTTCGACGTCTTTGGTTCTTGGACATGGAGGTTACGGTTTGCAAGGTTTCCTCACTCTCCTGATTGTCAGTGACGTATAATTGAGTTCTAGATTACCTCCTTGGAGCATTGGAGTCGGATTTGTATGTAATTGACTAATCGTGTCGTGACGTGTCAAAAAGTACGGAAATCACCTAAACCCGTAAGGGAAATGTATCTGGTGACTAAAATGAGATTATAGTATAAGGGGTGAGTCCTCGTACAGATGGATACGTATAGATACGGTTGCTAACGTGAATAAATGATAAAGATGGTTTTAATTGTAAAGTAAGATAGTACGATAATCACTAGTGTGCGAAAAATACTTCTCAAGGGACTATATATGAAGGACGCTCACTAGGCTTCGGCTGCCAACTGCACTTATGAGGCCAAGTGCAACAATGAGCCAAGTCCAGTTATGAGGCCAGGTCTACCTGGTATGGCCATTACAGTTGTTTGGACGAGTAGAGAATCTTCTGATAGTCAACATTTAAAGCCTGCGGGAACCTACTCTTCTTATCCCTGTGGGTGAGCTGGAAAGCAACTTCATTTACAACACAGTTGACTTGAAAATATTCAAAATAATATGTTTGTAATTTGGACAGCAGGATGAGATTTTGAGGCTGGGGATAAGAAATGATATATATATAGTATAGATAACGAATATTGATATTGCCAGTTGCAATGGTGATTTGTACCTATCAGAAGTGTCCAGAATAATCACACAGGATGTATATATCTGGTACGAACAATTGATTTTGACAATAGTTATCAATACCTGTTTATCCTGCACACTCACATGTCAATCAATGATACTAGATCTTACCTTATCAGCCGCCTTTACAGACTTGAATTTCTAAGTGCAGTCGAGTGACTCTTGATAAATATTAGTTGTCTGATTGTGATATCTCTGATCATGTATATTGGGGGGTAAGCTCGAGCATCTATAAGGTTTTCACGATGGCTTCTCTGAATATACTACAGTGAAACCAGACAAGTTAGATTCAGATTTCATGTAAATATATAAGAGAAAGAATAGGAAGAAGAACAAATCTACCATTTAATAGCATTTTGGTACACAGAGATATCTGCTGCTGAATAGGCGGCAGAAGAGAAAACATATATGAGGTATAGTATTAGTAATGGTAGTAGTTGAGTTGAATGATAATAGTTTCAGGTATGGCAATTGGGTTCTAGTTGGAGCTTCAGGCAGTGATGAACGGTACCTGTAGGGGATAGATCGAAGTACTACATATAAGATAGAATACATTTGCAAAATATCTGTAAGTCAGGAAATGAGAGGAAGATCTTGTAAACAGATCGGAATTACAAACTCTGATACTGCTGGAAATTTCAGAAGTTCTGAGCAGGACTTTGAAAGTATTGAAAACTTTGAATAATCTTGAAAATGACTCTGAGAGTCTTGTTTAGTTCTGACAGTATACCATTGTTTTATACGTCTCCAGAAAGATTGCCAGTATATCTTACATAGCTCTCAGTGTGTACAAGACATATTAATTAATCCAGAGACACTCTTACAATTGTCAACCGTTTAACAACATATCAGGTGGCTCCTGTAGTTTCCAAAAGTACTGTCGAAGTCTCTCAGGGTATGTTACAATATCCTGATGTAGTAATTGAAGTTTTTTTCTAGGTTGTAGTGAACTGTTTTCATGTATTCAATATTAATAAATGCTTATTCCACATTGATAATTGGTTCTCTAAGTTACAAGTTATTATACTGGTCAATAATTAGGAGTTGTTTCTTTGCATGAGTTAATGAGACCTGATCATCTATCAATTCAAAGCAATGAGACCATTGCGTTAGCTTCAAGGGTACAAGTCTGTTCACTCAGACACTCAGAACATGAATATATGATTTATCTTTACCAAGGTTAGATAATTATGATGTAGTCCTCATGTATATTGATGCCTTTAAAAGCTACATATAGGATGTACTAGTGTATACGATCAGATTATAATTTCCTAAACTCTGACACATCATGATTTCACCCCATAGATATCAGTTCAAGAAAGGTTAATAGTTCTATAAAAGAAATCTCTGCTACCTTTAATAGTAGTCAATACTGTACTTCGTCAAGATATCAGTTCATTGTTTTTGCAATCAGCTGTACTGGGTTCACTGGTAAACTGACTGCTGACATGAGAAGAAATATCATCATCACCTTAATCCAATTGAATTCACTAATATATAACTGACCACCGAGGACTATATATACAAATTGTACAGGATATATTGCTCTTTTACTTTTCCATTTTCAATATACATTATGTTTGATTTTTGTTGAGTCACTTTCCACAAACAAGTGAAATTAAGCGATAATAAAATCTTTTAAAAGCTACCTCATCAATATTTAAGGTATCATAAATCCGAGATGCAAAGGTACATGTGCGATATATGGTGTACAATTTGTATATACATCGCTCAGTGGTCGCACAAAGACTGCTGTACTGAATTGGACTGATAGTCTGATATCGTTGTGAGAATAGTTCAGCACGTAAAGGACAAACTCTTTTGTTTCCAATATTGAACAATTGACATCACCTCATCATAAAACTCTCACCCAGACAATCTCTTTGTTCAGCATCTGACGTTTGATGGAGATAATTGGCTTAGTAATAAGACAACTCGATAGGCAAATTAAGTTGCACTGGCAAAATATAAGTTCAAACATAGTCATTATCTCCACTGAATCCAGATATCTGACAACAGGGTATTCAGGAAAATTATCATTGACTCCTATTATATGGGTACTGGATTGCAATATCAGAACAGAATGGATTGAGTAACTTAATTCCAAGTCCATCAGGAAAGGATTTCTGCCTATATAGTCACCATAGTTAGTTCTGTATGTGATGTTTGCATTGGATATATTGGGAGCATACATAGATCACAACCATACTGATAATCATATTCGTAGCAATACTTGAAGTTGTTTGTACAATTGTTATTGAGGTTAGCCATAGTTGCAACTATGTATCGTAATTACGTGTGTATTTACTTAGTCTATCGACAACTTATGGTCACTCAAGAACTAGGCCATAGAGATTCTATCAATGTAATTTATCTATGAGTTATATGTTATTGCATTGCACCTTGCGAGATTGTTACAACAACTATATGTATTGGTAATCAATCTACCATAACTATTCTTATACATGTGTAATTTCAAGATATATATATAGCCTGTAGATAATTCAAAGTTGGCAAGACAACTTGAGTGGTTCATCAGATGTGGCTCTGCAGCTCTACATTGTCAAGAAATCACTTTATATCTGTATCTTTACATTATCAATTTCTATATCTTACAATCTAACTCCGGAATAAATCTGTGGAGTATATACATGGTATATGGAAACAATAACTAGTATCTATTTCATATATTTATGTACAAATTGTGAAATTGTCTAAATAACTATTTCCGTTGCTGATGACTTTTTCTCCCACTGGTTGAACTCCTCCTCCATTACATAATAAATTGTATTCTACGTTCTGAAATCAATATCACAATTTACAATTCAGTCCAAGTTAGTCTCCTTTGAAGTGGATGGAACTGCAGGTATAAGATGAACAGTACCACAGATGTGGCCTGTACCCAACACCTTGTAAGAATTCTGTCCCGATGCTGGTACAAATCTGACCATTGAGGAGATGGTATTTGGCAATCCTCCATGCAAAGGTTTTGTCACCAGCACAAATGCTACATGTAATACATAACTGGAAAGATGAAGTTTGAAAACACAGAGTAATTGGTATGGTATGCATTCTTGCAATGCTTTATAAGCAGGTTAAGACAATCTCTGACATTGCTGAGTCACCTCCACCCATATCCAATCCTTTCTCAGTGGTTCTGTATACTATTCTATTTCTCCTATAGTATGGATTTTTCCATATATCAATTGGACACCAAATTCTTCAAAAGGGATCTCAATGGTATGAAATATGGTGGTCTGATACGTTTATAGGTAATAGATTTCTATGTATATCTTTGAGGCCTTTAATTATACTAGTGTCAAGTTGACAAGACAATTCTGGAGAATGTTATCCTGGCTATACGAATTTCAATTATCTCCAAATGTTGTTACTGCCTTCTGTATTGAACCAAACAAAACATTTCGCTTGACTTCAGAAGCTTCTACACCGCTTTCTTAACTGGCTATCGTCAGATAGCTCTCACACAGATTAGGTGGTCAACTCGTATTGTATCTAAAACTATTTGTGTTGAGATTCCTTTTTCCATACAGCTGACCCATCTTAGCAGCGATAATAGTGGACGATCTGCCGATTGTTATCTCTGATCTGTATAGAGGTTCAAGATCCATCTTTGATTTGGATTGTGTGAGCCACTGTGTCAACCCCAGACAACCACTGCCGCACTCAGCTGAGTTGCTTAATACATCACCGGAAGTGTATCATCTGATGAAGTATGGGAAAGCACAATCATAACTCCTCCTGGAGGTGATCAACCACATCTGACTTTATTCAATTGTTCAGGTCATCAAGTTGAAATTTTCGTTTGTTGAAAGAGCATTCTCTGTGATTGTTCATATTTGTATCTCGCTTCTTATTGAGCTCTTTCTGCAACTGTTTCGATTTTTTAGTTGTTCCTTTGTGTGTCAGATATTGTAAGAAAACATATTTGAAGTTGTGAAAGTGACACAGAGTATCATCTATAAGATTCAAAGTATTACAATCATGGGATGCATATTGGCTATAGTAGAAAAACTCAAGGATAACATGGGTTCAATTGATAGCATGATGAAAAGTTCAATTTTCTGAGGTGTTCAGACAACATAGGACGTTGGTGACAACTGCAAGCAGATAGTGACTCATGGTTCTAAGTTCCTTTCCTGTCTACTTGCTAACCTACATATATGATTTCTTGGGTTTTGTCATTGTCAAGTATGCTGGTAAGGACAATCGTTGCTCTTTGTATTTTACAAGTTGTTTGAACTTCTTGATTAGTAGTTGTAGCCACCGCCAAAGATATTTTAACATGTCCAACTGCAATATATCAAGGGTATCTGGTTTTGGAAGATAACTCACAATCCAAACAGTGTGTCATAATATATCGTCACCAATATTGATGCTATCCCCTATAAGAATAGAGGCAGTAATAATCGGGTCAGAAATAATTCGCTCGACAATTGACAGGGTAGAAGAATGGAGATCTCTGGAGCTTTCAACAGGTTGGTGAACTCAGACTCAGATAGTATCATTGAGATTTTGAATGTTTACTTGAGAGTCTTTTACTTTGTGTAATATTGCTTAGGCCACTTTGTATAATGCTTAATAAACATTATAGTGGTGAAGTACCACAGGTATAGTGATATACTAGTACAATTCCTTCTTTTGAACATAATACCAAGGACATAATACTTATCCATAATTGTGCAGTAACACATGCTCTGAATAGTCGGCAACCCATTCCAGTAACTATAATATACTTTGTTTAGTTTTAGGGTCAGTAAAAGCATTACAAATGTATCAAAACTCAGCACATTGAGTGATTGAGTAAATTATGTGTTTTTTTCTTAGACTGTTATGATAACATATAGGGGCAGATGAACTGATATCACAAGAAAAATCTGTCTATACCTATTGACTCCAACTCTGATAACTCTGAAATCTCTGAGGATTCTCATGACTCTGATGACTCTAATGACTTTGACAAGTTACAACTCTAACAACTGCAAGTATTATCAAGGTCATACCAGAAACGATACCTGGTAACCAGGAATATCAAAGCTATGACCTTCATCCTATATATATGTAACACCACAGCTCATAAATGCAACAGTACATCAAAAGTAGCCGAACCTCAATGACATCCCTGTTCAGAGTATCTCTACTGCTGTAGCACATGCATACACCTTCATGTTTTGCAACTCATACATATACCTTCAGGGTCAGCATTATTGACTCTATAGCTACAGCACTGAATACTTGGACTGTTGATATGATATCTTTATCTATCACCCCTTGAATAGATAGTATTTATCACTAGTCGAGAAGCGCACCACCAAATGCTTTTGGTACACTAGTGATTATCTTACTTACTTTACCTTACAATTGATATCGTTATCACATATTTCCATTTGCAACTGTATCTACACATATCCATCCATACGAGGATGTATGTCCTTACACTATAACTGCATTTCAGTTACCAGATACGTTTCTCTCATTTGGTTTCGTGATTACCCCTTTCGACGTATCAGACCTACACCAAGAACAATCACTAGATTGTCAATACAAGATAAGTTATCATCCTATTGAGGTGATTGATGGTAGTAGTGATGATTGCAAGATGAGTTAGATGTGATTCGGTCTCGAAGAGATGTGTCACCTGCCACGATAGCTATCCCTGAAAACTTGCAATGGTTCTATTTCTGACCTACACCGAGTATCATCACTAGGTTAAGGAATCAGGATATGTATTCCATTCAATCGAGTTAATTGATGGTTGAAGAGATGATTCGGAGGTCAATTAACTCCGAAAACATGTGTCACCGACAATGATCATCAATGGTGAGAAGATCATTAAAACAGATTCAACGAGATCCATTGCATCTAAACAGATAATTGAGACGGATCGAACCCTCATCAATGTCAGTTTTACATGTCCATTAATTGGTTCTACGGTACCAGTTCTCCAATATATCACTACTTGGAACTCATACCAATTATCATTGCTAGGAGTCACAGACCTCAATTGACCATTATACACTCGTAATCATCCTGATGGCGATACCGCTGAGAAAACCTCGAAACACGTTCGATGAGATCAATGATATATATACGAACGATCGACGGCAACCTATTCAGCAACTCGAAGTACTAGTGCAGCCTTTATCGACAACACCCTTATAAGTGGCAATTTATTGTTACCGATGATAAACTCGTTCAATCAAACACACATGACGATAACCGTCCTCCGCACTGAGTGGAAGCTGTGATGTGTACTTGACCATTACGTTACTGCGTACTGAGCGGAAGCTCTGAACCGTTCCTAACGATTGCCTTCCTCCGATTTGTGCGGAAGCTCTGTAGTGCACCTAATAATTACCATCGTACGATCTGAAGCACACTTGACGATTGCCTCCTTCCGAACTCAGTGGGACCTCTGAAGTATACCTATGATGCATTAGCATCTACTAATGAAGCTGCAAGCTCCCAGATGGAGTGTCAGCATTGAACTGATGTGTATCTATGCAGAACAATTATTCCACCATGGAAGTGCACATACGGAGAATACTTACATGAGCACGGAAGTGCACATACAGAGAACGACTACAGCTGAGCAGGGTTGAAGACCGTTATAGTTGAGCTGCAGTCGCAGATTGTGAAACAGCTCTGAGTAGAAAGTTTAACCCCGAATGTTTCAAAGTGTCTGACAGATCAAAACCGATACTCCATAGTGTTATTTTACGAGATAGATAAGCAAGTAAGAAAGGGCAAACCAAATCACAACTCGAGTCATCGTATCTCCAAGCGGGAATAGATGCATATCAATGTTATCGTATCTCCTAGCGAGAATGGATACATCCACTCCTCCATATCCCTGTTCAGGATTGGGAAAATGGATATCGTTTTGTATATAGCAGAATAAACATCATTTAGATTGTCGATAAGCCCAATCGGGTGAGTCATGCATGGGATTTGCAGAATGTGCCTCACCGTTTAATGACGTTTTAGCATTCGGATGTACAAAGTTGCGAGTTCTGATTCAATATTTGGAGCACTTGGCTCCGGTTGACGAATCGGAGGTACAGGTCATATCCATGTCATATGATCTGATACTAGGCTTGCCTTGGTTGAAGGCTAGAAATCCTGAGGCCGACTGGATATCCGGTCGACTTCTAGATTGGCGGACTCCAAGCGGAGATGCAAATACATCGGTGGCCACCCAGGTGATATCAAAACCTCTACGGGCATCTGACAAGCTTTGGCCACAGGGAGGAGGTGAAGTAAGTAAATCTCCTTATATCTGCTCAGAGCCATCACATTTGAGAGTCTCTTGGCTAGCGATAAGATTCACTTTGCATTTGCCTTACACATTGGCGATTGAACAGGATTGCTTTGAGCGTCCATTGTAGGCCTCACCAATGGTGAGAGAAGTACCTGGAGCTGGACGAGGCAGCAGGAGCAGTTGCGGTAGTTGCTACAGAACAGTTACATATTGACGGTGATTGAATGACTGCTATCGGTGCGCCACATCATGTAGCAAGTACTGGACGGTGGGATGTTTCCCATCCACAATACCTCGCTACGATATGGGCTCATGGCTTCCAACCTTCGCAACCATTTTAAGATTATGAGCACAAAGCTAACAAGTACAGATAGAACTTTCTGTATCTGAAATGGTACCCACAGATGACTGTGACCATGCCATATCC
Organism: Wilcoxina mikolae CBS 423.85; assembly: GCA_014904905.1. Lineage (NCBI taxonomy): Eukaryota > Fungi > Ascomycota > Pezizomycetes > Pezizales > Pyronemataceae > Wilcoxina > Wilcoxina mikolae. Next base: position 22,674 of record MU122503.1, on the reverse strand, counting down.
CTGCCAAGTATCAGGAATTTGTGGAGGTCTTTAGTCAAGGCAGAGACACATCCACCGCACCGGTCAATTGACAGTGTGATCGACTCTCGGCACAAGATACCATATGAGCGTATCTATTGCCTGCCAGAGGCTTAATCAGTAACTATAAAGCCATATATCGAGACAAACCTGGCTAATGGTTTCATCGACCGGTCATCATCACTGACAGCAACTTGAAACTCCGAAGTTGACTCCCGAGTTCTCAACGTGAGTACAATCAGGAATGAGTACCCCTTTCCATTGATCTCGGAGATTCTTGACCATGTTAGCAGTGATGGGAAATAGCTGCTGATCAGATTGCACTTATTGAGCAATGGGAAAGCCTCAGAGTGTAGATGTCTTGAGTGTAGAGTGCAACTTGTCGATATGGCGATACAATGTTACGTTTTAATTCTATCTTTCTCCTTAAAAAACACTTACTTTAGATGAGATTCTGTGAGACTTGGAATTGAATGCAGATACAGAAGCATGAAAGCCCTAATAGCAATCAAAACCGTCTTTTCAATGAGAAAATCGATCGGAATCGATGAGAATCGACCCTGTATTCAGTTGTCACTGGAGCATCTACCTCGAATGATGGAAATGACTATTTCCTAATCTGATATACTACTACTACGACGAAATTCGTACCAGAAGTACTGGGCCTATAACCCATCATACTACAGATGCCATATACATCTGACCTTGTAAGTATACTTGGCCTCGTCTACGACTTCACAATCAAGTACCTTGAAGTCAATGGGAACCTATCGGCATACGACAGCAGTATTGAATACCTGGAAGGTTTGAGAAACCCCACCTATAGCCCGTCAAGACGGACCAATCATGAGATCACTTATGAGAAGCCTGTCCGACGGTGTAATGGCGTCCTATGGCAGGGTAACCGCCGAACCGCCCAGTATATAGTCAGCTCGTGCGAGTGCTCTTGCACACCATCAATAACCTTACCTATTGAATCTACCTCATTCTCGAATCCTCGTTTGCAACCGTATCTACCCTAATACTCTTATACAAGGCCGTACACGGACGTACGCCCTTACACTGTTATCGATCTTTAGTAATTGGATACGTTTCGCTCACGGGATTTCGTGAATTACCCCTTTTCGACGCGTTACCTATCATCGAGAAATCACACACGCGATCTACCCTCGAAAAATTCTACGAATCGACGAGAGACTACCTCGAGATATCCTACGGGTCTCATTACCCCTTTTCTTGACGCGTCGCATCGAGCTCAATGCGGAGTCGAAAGACGGAAGGAAACCGAAGACGAAATAAGACCCAAAGATGCTATAAGGCCCAAAGACGAAGACGAGCATCTCGGTTCAGTGTTTTGTGCATCTTTATGGTGCCGAGGCCGCTCAGGCGACTCGGGCTACCTTCAGTGTTTTGAGCATCTTTATGGTGCCGAGGCCGCTCAGGCGACTCGGGCTACCGCTACCATACGAACCGGCATTCATCTCCACCCGGGCCTTGATGGGCAGGTGGTGATGTCTGCGAAGGAGAGTCCAAGGTCGAAGGGCATGGTCGAAGGGCAAAAGTCGGAGGGCAACCGAATGTCGAAGGACGAAGCGAAATCGATGACGGCTGATGGGATGACCGTACCTACGATCCGGATTTCAAGCGGACGCGATCACGATCATCATTTGCACGGAAGTGCACCTTATCAATTTGCACGGAAGTGCACCTTATCGTTTGCACGGAAGTGCACCTGAATCGGAATACGAAGCACACTTGACGATTATCTTCCAACGATCTGAAGCGCACTTGACGATTACCTTTCTACGATCTGAGCGGAAGCTCTCAAGCGCACTTGACGATTACCTTTCTACGATCTGAGCGGAAGCTCTGAAGCGCACCTGACGATTACCTTTCTACGATCTGAGCGGAAGCTCTGAAGCGCACTTGACGATTACATTCCTACGAACTGAGCGGAAGCTCCGATGCGCACCTACGTCGCGTTAGCATCCACGAACGAACCTGCAAGCTCACGTCAGCATTGCACGGAAGTGCACTTACGGAGAAAGACTATCGAGGGCACAAGCTTTCGCACTGGATTGATATTGTAAGTTCGATCTTCTCTTGGATACTCACGAGTTAGATAATCGATGAACCACATACGATCGATGACGAGAGCCAATGACGTTTACCGATACGAGCACCACCGAGGCTGCACTACGGAAGCTACGGACGCATGGGCTTGGATATGGACATGGAGCTTGGTGCTGCCGAGCCACTTTGGAGATATGGAGATCTGGAGGTTACAGGGGTCAATTGGACGTTTCCTTCTTCTTGTTTTCTCCTTCTCTTCTCTTCTTATTGGATCTCGGCCCGGTACAAATGGCGACGGCACGGGTTTTACCACCTACCACTGGAGGTGGACTTTCCCCGTGCGCCGGATCCACCGAAAGGTCACCATCAAGCGGTACCGATCGGTTGCGGGATTTACGAGGCCGTACGAGGGCGTACGAGCTTGGATTTGTTTCTTCTCTTCATGTACTGGTATGCAGCCCAGGAGGTCTGCAGATAAAGAGGGGGATGATGTAATGGCGGCCTATGGCAGGGTAACCGCCGAACCGCCCAGTATATAGTCAGCTCGTGCGAGTGCTCTTGCACGCCATCGATAACCTTACCTATTGAATCTACCTCATTCTCGAATCCTTGTTTGCAACCGTATCTACCCTAATACTCTTATACAAGGCCGTACACGGACGTACGCCCTTACAGACGGCTCTTGGCGACCCTGACAGTTGAACCCTACGCTGACCTCCTATCAGCAATATCATTGGCACTCCATTGATACTTACTTTATCAAGTATTTGGGACATCCAAAAGAATAACTTTCTTTTATCAAAATATTATATTCAATATTTCATCCTCTGTTACTTGTTAAACATCTAGTATTTACAAATCAAATACCTGTTTATAAGAATACACCTGAAAATACCCACCAATATACTCAGAAATGTTAGATAACAATACACCCAAAAAACCTATTCCTTCCTCTAATATAGTCACAAGGTATTATTCAAGTTTGAATTTCATCAACCAGACTTTCACTACCTTTACAATAATCATTAGCAATTTTCAGTATGTGAGTGGTTGGAGTCTTTATCTAGCAAGTCCATAGTAGATTCATCACTACCTGAATCAGCTTCAGTGTGGAAGTCTTCATCCTCTTCCTAATTATCCATATCATCTACCCCATCAAAAGTTGGAAAATTGCTACTGACAAAAGGAAATAACAATCCAGGTTCAGAGGGTATAGCTGGAATGTGGATATGTACAACAGGTACAGCAGAAGTAGTACCTTCGGACTCCCAGCATGTGGAATGATTTCAGGAAATTCTGTTTTCACAATAACGACAGCCATCCTGGTAATTTTTGTAGAGTATGGCCGGATGTATTTCAATCACCACTTTTTTTACTCTTCTGGCATTACACCTTTTTGTCCCATTTCATTTCATCTATAATATCTGTCAGTACTTTTCTGAAATGATTCTTAGTTTTTCCTGTTCCTGTATACAATATACTACATTTGATTATATCAATTAGTATTTGAAACGAAGTGTTGGAAGTGTGTACCATTGACGAACCGAATTCTTGCCAGGCGATGAGTCCCACACCACATCATCTGAGCCAACAATTCAAAATGACAATAACTAAGCGATGTTTTGTACAATCAGCTTAACATGTAGTTCATCGTATAGCGCCGGAGATAATCCACATGATGAACTACATATCAAGCCAATCGAACAAGAACTGACTTACCTATTGTCATTCGAATATGAATCATTTGTGAATTAGTTTGTGACAGACCCTGTTGTTTAACTCAAGCCTTGGATCAAATCTGAATCGAACCCCTGTTAGATTCGGTTCGACTCAAACCGATCCACTTCGTTGGCAATACTATGTACAATATCTTTTACATTCTTCTCTTGTTGATATTCATGGGCTTTTGAAGTGTATATTTTTCTTCTTAAATAGTGTGTATTCATAGTATAGGAAATGAACTCTCAGTGGTTCGTACCATTGACAAACTGATTTGTTTTGCACCAACAGAATCCTTGCCAAGCTATATGCCACATACCCCACCATTTCGGCTAACAATCTCGAACACAAATAACTAGACCAGTTCTTGTCCACTCTGTACGATGTGTTATTCATCTTGTAGCTAATCTCAAGAGGTATAAGATGAATAACAATTCCAGCAGATCGGACAAGATCTCGGTTAGTTATTTTCGTTTGGAGTTGTGGAATTCGGTTTGAGGTTTGAGTTGAACTGGGCAGTTAGGTCGCACCTAAGATCGAATCATAATAGAATACCTCCTCAGTTTGATCTGCCATGATACAATCTGTATCTTTACTAGTACTATATATGTATATCATTTCAATTAAATATTGTTCCATTCAATGTACCAACAACCTTCTTTTCAAATCTCTCACCAAGCACCTATTATTTGCTCTTTCATTACCATTCAAACATTGTTGCAGGAGGTCATATCCTCAGTCTATGAGAAGCAAGTCTTTATTCAAGACTTACTGTACAAAATATTGCAAACAAGTTTTGATCAGTAGTAGACTGTAATAAAAGTAGAAATTAAACACATAATCATATCGAATGGTCCCAAGTATGTATTTGTTTTGCAATGATTGAAGTATTGTACAAATAAATAGAAGGGTAGACCTGAAATAATATATATTGTTTGCTATCAAAATATTACCTAACAGTCAGAAAATTGAAAAACTACTAAGGGGAAAACCCTTACAACAAAGAGGTACAAAGTAGAACTAAGTAAGTTAACATCATCCTATGTTACTATATTGATGGAAATGTTTTCGAAGAGAAAGCTCTGACAGAACTCACAAAGAATGGAAGTTAAGAGATCATGGTGGCAAGTAGATCTAATGGATGTCAGACTTGCAAAGATAAAGAAGACATATCAATATTGTGATATACAGAATACATTACACTGGTGAACAATAATCTTGCAAATGTTCAATCTTTACAAGTAACATCGAATCATTACTTGACAATTGGATTTATTTCAACGAATATCTCCTGAAATGTCATTGGAAATTTTGGAATATGAGAGTAATTCAACTCTCTATAGAGTGTGATAGTTCACGTCTTAGCCAGTAGATTCTTTACAATCTTTTGAAGATAGTACTCCCAGACAATCGATGCAATCAAAAATCATTTGCCAAAGAAAATTCAATTCAGGGTAGCACTGAGTGGATTGGTATCAACAAATATATTAGTGATAATATCTATCATGGGCTACTGATAAGATCAGAACTGGAGTCTAGATCAGGTTAAGCTCACATTTGATGAGGTTTGTATCTGTGTAGTGTTCTATATCCTACTACTGACAACCAACTACAGGTTAAAGTCAATTATCATGAGAGCAGATGACTGAGTATTTGATGGATGGCCTTAATTATTTGGATTCTTAGTGATAACCGATTGCTTGAAATAACAACCGATAATAGCTCATTCAATTACTCAATGATTGGGAACCACAATTAATAATTGGGAACTCGGAAATAAACCTGTCGACATTGAAAAAAAATATACCTTGTATAGTACTGATCATTCAGTATTGTTTGGGTCCTATCATGTGCAACTCAAAATGTAATAGCTGTACATAGTATTGGAAAGTATATGTGTAAAATAAACAATTTGGTAAAAATAAGAGTGTGACAGCAACAAACAGAAAGAAGCGGCAAAAGTCAGAACAATATCAGATTTTCAAATGAGACCGCCATGGGGTCTGGTGTAAATACAATCATCAAAACGATATGTACAATATGCAATATATATTGCTTAATACTGATTCCTGATAGAGTAGTGAATACTTGCCATGTTGACTACAAAGATTCCTGGATATTGAAATGAGTTTCTGGACTACAAGAAATTGTTATTCAACATTGCACTACTACCTATGATAGATATGAACAATCAGTGTAATTCTACCCTAGAATTGGTAGAATAGATTTACAGACTAGGAAATGTTATCCATGGGGAGTTCTAGAATACAAATTATAGTAAATACTGGCCTTTATATACAACACAGGACAAGAGAATATTGTCAAGTATATGATGGAAGTTCTGAGGACATTTCTATACTGAATACTTCAGAGGTTGAAAATGCATACCATTACCCTATACCAGATCATTTCTGGCTTCATTAACCGAAGTGGTTGCGAGCTCGGCTTATTAGGTATATGTGTGCATTGCGAACCTAAAATGAGAATTGCTGTACAGGCGTACATCCTCCTATGTATAGATATGAGTGTAGATATGGTTGCACATGTGGATTCGAGAATGAGATAGGTTCAGTAGGTAATATTATAGATGGTGTGAAAGGGCACTCACACAAGCTATCTATATATTGGGTAGTTATCCGACTACATACCGGCTGCCATTACAACTTCAAAGTTAGTTTTGCTGGGTGAAGGCATTTCCACTGATACTATCAGCAGAGTAGATTTATTTATTTATTTATTTATTCATCATACAGCATGCAG
>MU122503.1:0-13689 GCA_014904905.1 Wilcoxina mikolae CBS 423.85 | reverse complement strand
CCAGTGCTGTTGTGCGGTTGGATAAGAAGTGTTCTACCCACAGTAGAATGGGGATTGGGTAGCCCAGTTGTCGTAGGATTTGGAGGAGGCGGTCTTTGGATACATTGTCAAATGTGCCGCTTACATCCATAAAGAGGGCAGTGGTGATTTCTTTTGCATGCTTTCCTTGTTCAATTTCATTTGTAAGTGCCATGGCGGCATCAATAGCAGAACGTTGTCTTCGTCCCCCTATTTGATCTTTGTGTAGTAGGTTGTATCTTTCAGCCATATATGCAAGTCGGTTTGCCATCAACTTTTCAAGGATCTTCCCAAGGCAATTGAGAAGAGCATCAGCAGAGTAGAATTCAGTTCAGATAGCTCAGTGGAATCTGGATTTATTAGTACACAAGTAACGACAAATATGATAGTACCTTGAGTAATATGAGCAAATGAATTCAAATGTTGAAAACCAAATCAAATTATGAATTGCTAGTATACATTGAGCAATAGCAAAAAGCAATCAAACACAAGAAAGAAAAAGTAACCTAATGCAAATGAAAGACAATCAGAGAATAAAGGAAAGACTGAATGAGATGCGACTGAGCTAAAAGAATGAGAAAGATCAAAGGAACAAAGAAACGATTTGATGAGATAAGACAGATTCAAAGTACCAAGTAACATTTAGAGAATGAAGGATAAACAAAATGAGACAAGATTGAGCCAGAGAAATGAGCTGTAAACGAACCTTAGCAGATAAAAGAGAAACAAGTTAAAGAAAAAGCAAACAAGATGCAGTCAGAGAATCTCAGTGCAAAGCCAAAGATGAGAACAAATCAGACAAGCAGAAAATGACCACTGAGAAGATGAGAGCCAAAAGCATTTAATTGTTCCTGACTGACCTGATATCAGAGTCGTTATACCTACAAGTAACAGATATGTGAGGCTGCTCAGTCCACCATTTCTCCTTCCTTGTCCACAGCCAATGAGCAAGTTCTTCTTCATGGGATCTGCTTAAGCTAGTTTCTACTTGAAAGGGCCAAATATATGATTGGTCTCCTTTGTAACCAATCATTTGATCTTGCAATAAGTGTACTCAAGAAAGATATAGACTTTCTAATTGTCATTGTAAATTATAAACAACATATTTATCTTATGCTAGAAAAGTGATACTCCATATTAAGTATATTGCAGATAGCCTAACAAGGATGACTTTTGTCTAGGTCTATAACTATCAATAGTAGTAGAGTCTGCATATGGATACCTGTTGATCATATTTTCAGCTCCAAACTCAGTATAGTTGCCGCAAGACAGACCATAACCTTATTCACCTAAGAGAGAACATCAACCTGCCATAGGCCGGCTGCCATTACACAAACAAGCAATCCCATGGATGATTTCTTATATGTATGTTTTCAATAGTATCAAATTATGATCGGAGTGTAGCTACATCGTGACAAACTGTATCTGCAGTATATTCCCGCGTCTTGACATTTCAAATACCACTCTGAGAGTTTTGTACGTCCTGCATCTCCATTGCACTACCCCTGCATAGCAATGATCCGTGCATGGCAATGAGCCATCCATGGCAATGACTCATGAATGGCAACACTCAAAATATGTTGCCAACTGTATATATAGCCCTCACCATTGTCTAAAGTACATACACCATGGCTCTCATATGAATTCATGATAATTTGTGTCCTGTCTGCTAGAAACTTCACAAGTCTGACCAATGTATCTACAAACACATCAATGGTGAGCACCCTTAATATCGTGATTAACGTCTTGAGGAACAGACAGATTCCAAGCCCTCTGAGCATATCCAATGATATTCCAAGCAATGCGTCCAGCATTCTCACAGTCATTTTCAAGGCAACCATCACTATGTTTATGATGCTGATGTATTTTCTCTATTGCCCACATATTCTTCTCAATAACCATCCAAATGTGACCCAAATAGCTGCTAATATTGTGATTTGGGATACCATATCGTATTCATTTCGACCGACCATGGGCACAATGCTGAGCAGTCCTTCAACAACCCATTCCATTCGTTCAACAGTGAGGAGGAGTACAATCTCACAGAGCTGATCACATCGAAAGATCTATGCCCCAACATCATCAACAACGTTCTGAAGGAGAACTGCACCCATGAATAGTGTGTACGTGATTCTCTGAAATAGAATTACAACCTCCAACAGATATTCGTTGTGATGGAAGATGCATATGGCCACGGCTCCTGAAAGAAAGATACATAGCAGATGAAATAAAATGTGGAGCATCCACATGCAATTTAGATTTGGTACTATGACCTTATACAGTCCGCAGAATGGCTACTCTGGCAGCCAGCATACGAGGAATATCATACATGTACTCCAAATTGTTATTTTAAAGATGCTGGGAACCCTATGTAGAACGAGACGCATACTGGAGACTGGTTGTGGGATAAGCAGGTCGGCTTACTTCTGAGTATACCCTTTACAATTCTTACAATTGTGTAGACAGTACTACCCATCAGTGATACACTGGTGCCAATGATATTGATATCTGACAGCATCCACCCTACATACTTCTCTGGTGACTACAAGGTACGACGCATATATATGACGATCGGCAACCTACTCACAGCTGCATGGATAAATCATACAATAGACAGCATGTTGATAGTCACTTTGTTGCCCATTCTGTCAAGATGCATGACATCCCTCCCAACAGCGGAAATGCTCAGAAGAAGCATAACAAATGGTCTCTCAGAACGTACTTTAGCATGTGTTGAAATGCCTACTCCATTTCGAGATCCACATATTCTATGACAGCTGTGGCGATGGCAACCTCAGGAATTGTTTTTCGATACTGACTGCATGGATGGACGATTACTCTGGGCACCGTGACTATTACAACATCAAGAAACATGAATACTACTGAGGCAAATGATGCATGCAGCAAATAAGTAATTTTCCCATCGGATATCAATAACACAGCCTCCGAGACCATCATACGTATCCTATACTCTGAGATTCAAATCACCCCTGAGTATCACCAACCTTAAACGTCACAATGTCAATCCAGGCTTCAACATTTCATTGTTCCTTGATTGCGTAACTAGCTAACATTTTATGCCTATGTAATGGCAGTGCCAGGTGCACTTGGCCTCATAAGTGCACTTGTCTGCCGAGGCCGCGTAAGCACCCTTCATATATAATCACCTCGCGAAGTGCTTTTGGCATGCTAGCGATTATCTTACCTACATACTTTATACTTGATATCTTTATCACTTTTCCCATTTGCAACTGTATCTATAAGAAGCTATCCATACGAGGACGTACGTCCTTACACTATAATCGCTCTTCAGTCACCTGATACGTTTCGCTCACGGGGTTTCATTATTTGTTTACCTTTTCAATGTGTCGCCACATGTATACAAACAGACGATTTGTCAATTTCATACAATTGCAGTCCCAATGCCCTCAAAGAAGTCATCTAGAACTCAATTATGTGCCACTGACAGTCACGACAGCGATCATTTCTTGCAGGCTGCAACCTCCGCATCTGAGAACCAAAAACATTGAATCACCAGGTCCGGGTCCGCTCTGATGGCCTTATCAGAGGTTGAATTCGACGATGATGTGGACAACAAAGATGAGGTCGATGACGAAGACGAAGGTCACCGAGAAGATCGCGACAACGACTTCAGATACTTGATCACCGACGAGGACCTTAGCGAAATATCGGCCCAAAACAAGATGCTAAAGATGATGTTTGAACAGCAGGCCGTATGGTGAAAGGCTGAGCCAGAACGATTGGCTTTCGAACGAGAGATATGGGACACCAAATGCGTTGAATGCGATGCTATGACGAATGCGAAACTCGCAATCTTCAGCATGGTCGACCCCGTACGATACTGCGGTGGAGCCAAGGAGTTAGACAAGTTTATTGATGCGTTATGTTCTAATTTCGACTCACACAAACACTTGTTCCCACATGACGGACGCGATCAAGTCAAATACTCGGTCTCGCTCCTCGACTGCTGGAGCAACCGCCCAGATCTGATGCAGCATCAGATGACAATCACTGACCCTTCCGAATAGGCCAGCGACCTATGTGCGGATTCTGACCCCTGTTTGGAGGACTTTGGCAATTTCGTACAAGGGATCACCATGAAAAACGGAGACAAGGATCGCCCTGGGACAGCGGTGATGAAGGCGATGGATGAAAACATACAATTGTGTAATGAGCCGGTTAGAGTCTGTACGAACCGTGTGATAGCTAACTGGTGACAAGCCAGATGGACCATACAAAAGAGCGAGTAGATGCTCTTCCACGTGGTCTAGGCAGGTATCCGACATGCACTCAAAAACAAAGTCAGGCCGATGACCTCCCCTTGTGGAAGTTTCGAGACAATCGAGGACCTTTTCCACAATGCCGCAGCTTCAGAGGGCATATACACTGATAAGGGGCCAGGCAGACAGAAGCAGCAGCAACAGCAAAGGCAGCCAGAATCGTCCCAAAAAGGCGGGAAGCGAGGTTACCGGCCATCCATCTCAGAACCGGCAACCGAGAGGTCAATAACCGATAAGTCCGGAGATGGCACTCGTGCCAATTTGACTGCAGCTCTGTGGGTTTCGAAGGAGGTCCACGACAGCAGAAAGGCAAACGGGCAGTATACACGATGCGGCAGCAAATAGCATAAGATGCACCACTGCCCGAAGTATAACAGGGCAAATGTCCCTGAGAAATCACCAAAACTCAGCGGGAATTGACATCATCAAGTAAAGCACCAAAAGTCGTTCGACACTCAACAGTCAAAAAACTCGCATACCTCTCCCGTCACCTAGCCCGGCTGTAGAGGGTGGATGACAAGGAGTTCGGATTAGAGAGGTTGGGAAGGAGGTCATTGTTAGCAACGATAGATGAGATCCAGCCCCATTGAATCGCTCTCAAATCGAGAGTTATCCTCGAGCCCCCCAGTGCTCTCTTTTTAAGTCAATACTTATGTGGTACAGAGAAGCCGGATTCATCTCACATCATTCACGAAGTCCTTATAAGAGATCGACACTGCGTAATGCAGCGCATCCAGACTCTTATCGACTGCGGAATGACACGCATGTTTATGGCGTCAAGGCTGCTCAGGCAACTCGGACTACCACACTAACCAGCATTCATCTCTACCCAGGGCCATGATGGGCAGGTTATGATGTCTGCGAAGGAGAGTCGAATGATGAGCATCTCGGTTCAATATGTTGAGCACTTGACTCTGGTTGACAAATCGGAGGTGTTGGTCGTAGCTATGGCTTACGATTTGGTCCTGGGCTTGCCCTGGTTCAAGGCTAGGAACGCTGAGGTTGACTGGACATTCGGTCGACTTCTAGCGCTGTGGACACCTAGCGAAGAAGACAGGTTAAAGGCCGCAGACTCAAATGAGCCCATGGCACCACCTGTGGCCACCCAGGTGATGTCGGAGAGCGGGGTTTCAGATATAAATCTGCTTGGAGCCACCGTATTCGAGGATATCATAGCTAGCGACGAAGTTCTCGAGGTATTCGCTATACGACTTGGCGATTGCACAGGGTTGCTGGGAGCTTCCTTGGAACGCATCACCAATGGTGAGAGAAGCCCCTGGAGCTGGACGAGTGAGCTGGAGCAGCGGCGGTACTTGCGGCAGAAGAGTTACTTTGCTGATACTTGAATGACTGCTATCGGCTCACGGAGTCAAGAATAGTGTTTGCCGGCAGCAGTGCCTATGTTCCGTTGTGCATGGCCGTTAGACTCGTCGCTCCTAGTTTCCGCGACATTTCCGCTTCCATCTCAAGATTAAGAGCAGAAAGCTAACGAGTACAGATGGAGCTTCGGCGCCTGAAATGGTACCTACAAACGATGCGGCCATATCCCCGCCAAGAGTCAAGAATGCATTGAGGTCTTTAGTAAGGCCAAGGCAGAGACGATGCCACCACACCGGTCAATTGATCATGCGATCGACCTGGTATCCGGATACAAGCTACACTATGGGCGTATCTATAACCTGTCAGAGGTTGAGTTACAAAGCCTAAAGGCTTACATCGACACAAACCTGGCCAATGGTTTCATCCAGCGGTCATCATCACCAGCAGCGGCACAAATACTTTTTGCAAAGAAGACATGCGGTGGCTTGAGACTCGGTATGGACTACCGAGATCTCAACGAGGTCATAATCAAGAATCGATACCCCGTTCCACTGATCTCAGAGATGCTTGACCGTGTTGACAGCGCCAGGATCTTTACAAAACTCGTCCTTCATGGAGCCTATCACCATATTCGTATCAAGGAAGGTGATGAGTACAAGAAAGCTTTCCGAACCCGATACGGTCAGTTCGAGTACAAGGTCATGCCATTCGGGCTGATGAACGCACCGGCTACTTTTCAGTCTTACATCGATGAGTGCCTGCTGTCTTTCATCGACGACTTTGGTGTGTGTTACGTCGATAATATCCTGATCTCTGCCACCGACGATAAGGAGCACACAGAGCACATGTAGAAGGTATTATACTGACTACAGGAGTTCGGCCTCTATTGCAAAGCAGAGAAGTGCGAATTTGAAGTCTCGGAGGTTGGCTTCCTAGGCTTCGTCATCTCTGCCAATGGTGTCAGCATGGAAACGGATCGGATCGCGACGATCGAGGATTGGCCGACTCCCAAGTCGGTACGGGACGTCCAAGTCCTTCCTGGATTCACGAACTTCTACCGGAGGTTCATCAGGAAATACGCTAAGGTGACGCTTCCTCTTACTGAATTACTCCAGTCAACTGAGCCCAGGAAATCCAGGAAACAAAACACCGGAGGTTGTTTGAAGTCAACCAAGAAGTCAATGACTAAGTGGGAGTGGACGAGAGAAGCCGAGCTGGCTTTCTGGAAACTCAAAAAGGCATTCACCGTAGTACCGATGTTGCAGCATTTCGACCCTGCCCAGCCTATCATCCTTCAGACGGATACGAGTGGCTTCGCGATTGAAGGCATCCTGAACCAACATGATGGCTTCGGAACCCTTCGGCCAGTTAATTTCTACTGTAGGAAATGCTCTCCGGATGAGCAGATCTACGACACGTACGATCGCGAAATCCTCGCCATCATCGAGACCTTCAAGCAATAGCGACACTATCTGGAAGGCACCCCCCACAAAGTCTTGGTGCGGTGTGACCACAAGAACCTGGAGTATTTCCAAATATCCAAAGTACTCTCACAGTGACAAGCTAGGTGGTCGGACATTCTCACGGAGTACGACTTCAGCATTGAACACTTGGAAGGTACCAAAAACCCTGCCGACAGCCCGATTATGGGATCGGCTACAAGAAGCCTGTCAGACGGCTCTGAGTGACCATGACTGTTGAACCCTACGATGTCCTCCTACCAGTGATTGAGAAGGTCCAGGGTACTGATCCATTGGCAATCGACGTCTCGGGTAAGCTAGACGATAACCCAATATCCACAGCCGAAGCTAAATACGAGAACCAGTAGAGTGTCATCGCTGGAGCTCTGACCTACGAGGGGACGATATATGTCCCTGCGGACGATGTTCTCCGCGGCAATGTTATAAGTCTCTTTTATGACAACCCCGAGTCCGGTCACTTTGGAGCACTTAAAACTGCTGAGCTAGTCTCTAGGGATTTGTTTTGGTCCGCAATGGACGTACACATAAGGAAGTACATCAGCGGCTGCAAAATATGTCACCGAATCAAGGCCCCGCAGCATGCCCGCCAAGAAGTCAACATGCCACTACCCCAACCATCACGACCCTTAAAAGGTGTCACCATGGATGTCATGACAGACTTGCCAGAATCAACCACATCCGAATACATGGGGATCCTAGTCATCGTTGATCGACTGACAAAGATCGCGATAAACCTGCCTTGCAGAAAGGATGTCGACTCACCAGAACTAGTCAGGCTCTTCTTCGAGTATGTGATCTGCAAATGCGGCGTCCCTGACAACATCATCACTGATTGGGACACCCAATTCACGAGTCGGTTCTGGGCGAGGGTCTGCAGTCACATGAGTATGGATCACCGACTGTAATGGCCACAGAGGAAGTACCGGTTATAAGGGGTTGTTGGATGACACAAGAGGTGTCATAGTTGCCTTTTGGCCAAGTGGTATAGTATGCCAACATATACTTTATTACAGTATGACACCAACAAGGTCCGTGGTTCAATTCCCAGTGTGAGCAGATAAGACTCGCCATAAAGGGGATGTGACAATCGGGCTTACAGGGTTTAATCCCTGGGGGTATACCTTATAATATTAGACTCTAGGACCTGAGGACATATCCACCTAAAAGAGGGGATAATGTAATGGCCACAGAGGAAGTACCGGTTATAAGGGGTTGTTGGATGACACAAGAGATATCATAGTTGCCTTTTGGTCAAGTGGTATAATATGCCAACATATACTTTATTACCCCGACTGTCGACCGCTTTTCATCTGCAGACTGACGGCCAGACGGAGCGGCAGAATCAGACAATGGAGCAGTATCTCCAAGCCTTCTGCAACTATGAGCAGGATAACTGGGTGGAGCTCCTACCATTGGCCGAATTCGCGTACAACAACTCCGTGCATGCTTCGACAAGGATGACTCCCTTCTGGACCAAGTATAACTACCCGCCGACGATGCAGTTCAAGGCACCCAAGGACCTTGCTCAAGTCCGCTTGAAGTCGGAAGCCGAAGCGGATACCTTGTTAGCCGCGCTGGAAGAGACGCACCGCGTCCTCCGGGATAACCTACTGGAAGGCCAAGCTGGCCAGAAAAAGTACTCCGGTGGCAAAGAAATGACGTTCGAGGTTGGCGATAAGGTCTGGCTCTTGACTCGGAACATCAAGACGGCGAGAGCGTCAAAGAAGTTAGAATACAGGTATGTGGGACCATACATGGTGAGTAAAGTCATCAACACAAATGCTTACAAATTAGACTTGCCAAAAACGATACATATAAACAACATGTTTCACGTCTCCCTGCTTAATAAGTACTTGCCGTCTGCCATCTGTGAGCTACCTTGTAAATCACAACCGAGGATTGTCGGTGATACGGATGAGTGGTAGATCGAGCGGATTCTCAATTCCAAGCGACACTACCGGAAGATCCACTACCTCGTTTAGTGGGCCGGGTATAACTACCTACGCATGAGCTGGGAGCCGGCAGAGAACCTCGAGAATGTTCAAGAACTAGTTGACGAGTTCCATCTGGAGCACCCAACGAAGCCACAGCGATAATGGATGTCTTCGCCGCAGTACGGTTCACAGGTAAACTTCTGTTCAGAGGTGGAGGTAGAGGATCTAGGGTCAATTGGACGTTTCCTTCTCTTCTCTTTCTTCTCTTCATTTCCTATAGATCTCGGCCCAGTATAATTGGCGTTGTCACGGGTTTTACCATCGCCACTGGAGGTGAAGTGTCTCCGTACGCCAGATATACCGTGAGGCCACCGATATGGTTCCGATCGGTCGGGGGACTTATGCAGATGTACGATGGCGCATGCACCTAATCTTGTCCTTCTTTATGTATATATATAATGCAGCCCTGGAGGTCTGCGGATAAAGAAGGAGATGAAGTAATGGCGGTGCCAGGTACACTTGGCCTCATAAGTGCACTTGGCCTCGTAAGTATACTTGGCCCTTGTAAGTGCGCTTGGTTCGCAGACGCACTTGGCCCTCATGAGTGCACTTGGCCCTCGTATGTGCACTTGGCTCGTAAGCGCACTTGACCTCGTAAGTGCACTTAGCTGCTGAGGCCGGGTAAGGGCCCTTCATATATAATCACCTCGCGAAGTGCTTTTGGCACGCTAGCGATTATCTTACCTACATACTTTATAATTGATATCTTTATCACTTATTCCCGTTTGCAACTGTATCTATAAGTATCTATCCATACGAGGACGTACATCCTTCCAACCTGATCTATTCCACACAATGCAAATCGAAAGGTTGAAACACCTCCTCCAATAGCTTCATGAATATCTCAAGCAACATGAGCGGCTTGATAAGTTCAATGATATTTGGCTATCGGTACCTGCCTACCTTGATATGATGAAGCCAAGATGTGCATATGAGGCAGTATCGAATTGGAATGGAGGAACAGATAAAACGATGATATGATTCCTTGCGGATGTCATACGCAATACTCTGCGCAACCCAAGTCCCTCACAGTGTATTGTTCATGATCATGTAATTGAGTGCTCTTGCTCTCTTGTTGAGTTCAATTTCTATTGCCAGTATGACTCTCACAATGACACAATACTACACCTCAAGGACAATGCTCAACGTCACATTTCTAATTCGAAGGAGGTATTTTATCAATTCCGGGCAGGTAAAGAACCTGCAGCATAGGCCAAAGATCAATATACAGAATTGTGTGCTGAGCGGGATGCTTAGTTGAAATCCGAAAAAAACAAGAAGAATATGGCAGCCTTTTGACAAAGCATTCGCGATGTTTGGAAAGATATTATTGATACAGAAATGGCCAAATACATTGAAGCGAATTGTGATTTCAACTTGCGCAAGATTCATCTCATGCAATACTTTCATGAGCAGATACAACAGTACGTTTCACTTAGAAGTGGTTGACAAAAATCAGAGAAAGTTTTCACTCGAAGCAGATTAGGAACCGGTTAAAGGCCTCCAATAAGACAGACAATTTCTTTATTCAGATAATCAACCACTAACTTCAGGGTGATGGATTTGCTGTCAGAAAAGCCACTCGCGATGTATCAAATCTTAAACGAGCTGCTCCATAGATCACGACAGAAGTGATGATAGAAGTAACCGTGGAACCAACTACTAGACATCATTTATGGAGGTTCATATCTCCGCAGCAGCACAATATAAGAGATGAAGTCAAAGACTTCCTTGGCCTCTTGAAAACAATCTGTAATGATGTCCTACGAAATGGTCTATACGATTCCACCTGTTATTTCTTATATTCCAAGAAAGTCAATATCTGTTCACATAATCTCTTATGCTGCACTGCCACAATTGACAATAGATTGGAGGTAGAAACATGCACTATGTATGAGGAGAACATTATTCAGAAGGTCAGATGTACTTGAGATAGATAATGGTATTCTGGGACTGCCCGCCATGACTGGATATGGGTTCAGACTTCACAATGGAAGCAGGGGGAAATGCTGTCTCACAGGTTACTGCAGGGATATGTACTGTATCGTATACTTCATCTATTCAAGCTGTGAGTCATCCATTCACACAGGCAAGAATATGTTTTGGCTAGTATACATTGAAGTTATGAAGCCTGCCAATAGTGGAATGCCAGAACGTTCATTGCAGCTAGTCAGGGTAGTGAAACCATCATCCGAAGATATATATGCAGTTATTAGTGCAGTATATATTGTCGGTGCAGCTCTCTTAATTCCACAGTAGCTTGTTTTTTCAAAGTCTGAAAATACAGGATAGATAGTAACTAGTCATATAGATCTAGTGACTTGGAACAATATATATTATGTGCTAGACGATGAGTTGAATACTGGAATGAACAGAGTATAAACGGTGTTTAGAACAGTTAATGCACTCAATATATATTACTTTGTGATAGGCAAACCTTCTGATGTTATATGCAGGTCATAATATGGTGATAGATTCAGTATGTAGCATCGTTATTACTCTGCCCAGAGCAGCATTGTCACCGAGAACCAAACATAATGCCATTGCACCGGCCAGATGAAGAATACGGTGTATTAAGCATATCAAGGTACAGTACAGAGTGATATGTGACCGTGTGAATATCTAGTGGCAATGGTTGCATCTTCAGTGCCTCACATTGTATCGTAACGCATGTACATATCACTCTGCACACCGATATTCCAGGCATTCCAGGCCTATAATCCAAATTCAGGCGAGACAAATGTGCTATAGTACAGAGATCCTTCTCCGATGAGGCTACTCTGATTGAGTCTGCAATGTAGTTGTGGGCAGATAATAGTGATCCAGTATGCCATGCAGCTGGTGTTGACAAGAGGGCTGGTGATAATGACAATACTTGTGATCACATAGAGCCTCCTCAACAGGTAATTATCGTTCCATAAACTGCTCATTTCCTCTATGTCTACAAGATGGAATGTATTTGGACTGTAGAGGTTTTATATACAAGTATAGTTGGGTCTTACTTTTGCAATGCATTGGCAAATGACATTTGTGCAACTCTTGGCTTTGTGATCGTGCATCATTTGATTTCAATGGTTCGGATATTACTCGACTCAGTTCTACTGGCTTGGCAGACTGCTTGGATCTAGTTGTAAGGTTATCAGTCTTGGCTGCGGCCTGAAACTCTTACTCTCACAGGAATGATACAAGGTAATCCATACCTTCAAAATCATTACCAATCAGTATAGCCTGGAGTGTAAATCTCAGAAGAGTCCTGATATCTCTCACCAGTGAAATCATCATATATATATACTTCTAATTTCAGATTCAAAGTCACTATCAGTATCAATATCAGAGCCTGTATCAGAATCAGTACCAGTATAACAGTGAATGTCAGAGTCAGTCCAGTTGGAAAGACATGAAATATCATCCTGTCTGATAAAAGAAAGAGTTAGTAAGCTGGTCATATATCTTTTCTTTTCCAGGCTCAGGACCTCAATATACTTTTGATATTATGTAGGAAGATATGACTTTGCAATTATGTAAAATCTTATAATAATATACTTGAGAGTTAATCTTTTGAGAATGTCAGCAGTAAGCTCTCTTATCAAGTTGTCAGTTGATTGCTATATGTAATGGTGATGCCAGGTGCACTTGGCCTCCTAAGTGCACTTAGCCCGCAGGTACACTTGGGCTCATAAGTGTACTTGGCACACAACTATACTTGGCAGCCGAAGCAGGGTAAGTGCCCTTCATATATAGTCACCTCGTGAAGTACATTTGGTACGCTAGTGATTATCTTACAAACTTATCTTGCTTCCCAATTGATATCATCTTTATAACTATTTCTGTTTGCAACCATATGCAGAGCAGGCGACAACCACACCAGCAAAACCGATTTTCGAAAATAAGTCAACAACCACACAGCTATCGACAAACGGACACTGCGAATCGATTCCTGACCCCTGATTACCCCCCCTACGATAGGGCATCTCTCTCATAGGACCTTTATTGTTGTTGGGTGGAAAGCTGGACCCTTTACCCCCCTTTTTCCCCCCCCTGCAAAAGGGATCCCACCGATTATTCAACAACCAATTCTTTATCGATTGACTTCATACTTTGGGAGCATTGAGTCTACATATTAACGAGGCCCACGCTTCAATTTCAGACCACAAGCACAAGATTTGCAATAGTTACACAAATTCATCGAAAAGTCGCTTTTTCACACATCCCCCCCCTCTATCTCAACAGAATCAACTCCGATTCACAAACGGACAACGGCAATCGATTCAGCGGCCTCTAAAGCCCTTAGAACGAACCATCCATACCTCCCTACAAGCCCCAGACTGTCTGGGCCAAAATTTCTCGAAGCCAAAAACACGATTTCGAATCTCATCGATTTTCCGCGAGTTGTCATTCGTTCCAAACGCCCTTGGAATCACCATTTCGATACTCTTCCAGGTCTACCCTGCTGAAGTTTCACCATAATTGGACAACATTTGAGTTGGCAACGACCGATTTTCGAATTTTCGCACTTTTCACCTACCCCCCTTACCTCACCTACCCACCATTTATACCTATTGGCCACCGGGGCCC
>MU122502.1:8417-27903 GCA_014904905.1 Wilcoxina mikolae CBS 423.85 | reverse complement strand
CTTGCGGGATGGACGTCTACTTGGTTGCATTCCTAGGCGGGATGGACCTCTCCTTCGTCTTATCCTTGCGGGATGGACGTCTACTTGGTTGCATTATGGACCTCTCCTTCGTCTTATCCTTGCGGGATGGACGTCTGCTTGGTTGCATTATGGACCTCTATTTCGTCTTATCCCTAGGCGGGATGGACGTCTACTTGGCCGCCGAAACAACTTCCGGTGGAAAGACCACCGGCGGCGGCTCATGACGCCCAAGCTGCGAAGGAGGCTCGGCGTCCGGGACGAACCAGCATTCATCGCAACCTCGAGTCTTGACGGCAGCGAGATGATGTCTGCACGAGAAAGTAGAAAGGCTACTCTCTCAGTTCAGTATTTTGAAAGCTTGGCACCGGTTGACGAATCGGATGTCTTAATTATGCCCATGAAGGCATACGACTTGGTTTTGGGATTACCTTGATTTGAGGCCACGAATGGGAATCGCGATGGAACCCCGTACGCGGATACCAACAGAACTTCGCAGGGGCGCGGTGGTAAGCCTCCAGATATTTGTTTCCTTGGAGCAACCGCATTCGATGACCTCCTTGAAAGCAACGAGGTCGTCATGGCATTCACCCTACGGTTTGGGGAGTGCACCGGGCTGCTGGGAGCATCATCATGGAGCGGGACCTCAGATGAGGAACTCCGATGCTGGATGGGCGAGCAGGGAGCAGCGGCGGTAGTTGCGGCAGAAGAGTTACACAGTGAAGGTGCTTGAATAACTGCTACCGGCTCGCCGAGTCACGAAGGGAGTACTGGACGGCGGGGGTTCCCATCGAGGATAACTCGTTATGACAAGGGCTCCTGGTTTCCGCAACAATTACCGCTCCATCTTTTGCATTGATCAATTGGCTAACACGAGTGGAGCAGAAACGGCGTTGTATAAGATATACTGGCCGATACAGCGGAGATGATGAACGCGCACCGATAGCGCAACCGGATATCAGGAACGACAGATGCACTGATTGTGCCGCCGGAGAAATGACGATTCACACGCAAACGATTGATGAAATATCGACACCATGTCAACGGGTGATATCTCGAAATGCAGACGCACCGGCGATATACATGAATTCGGGGCGGAATGGCCAAATGATTGACTTTGTGATTCGTGCCGAGATGGCCGGTTAACCGACTGATTTTGTGCCGGGAGGACCGGCTAATTCATTAACTGATTGGTGCCGTGATGGCTGGATCATCAAGTCGGAACGATTTCCTTCTTGTCGGATCATTGAGAATGATTTATGCCTGATGGCGCAAATCGATCATGAATTTGGAGTGGTTTCGTGCCCTGGTGGCCGGATCAATAACGGATTTGGAGAAACCTTTGGCCTGATTGGCCGAATCTTGGATTTTGATTTCGATATGGAAATGGGTTTTACACATCACGATATGATACATTTTGGATCGCGGATATGCGATTTCAGGAAAGGCTTGCAAGGCGCAGGATGAGGGATGACGATCATGTGGAACTTGACCTTGGATCAACTATTGTGGAGGTCAGTAATGAAAACTCGATAAAGCTTACAGAATCTCAGGAGAACCCACTGAATACGGGTCGAACGAGTGCAAATTGCACGTTCCGAATCAAATGGCTGGAAACAAATGGCCAAATTGGATGATAATTAGTCCACTTGAATGGATGGCGATGCCCAAAGTTATGTTCGAGACTCTACTCCTTTTCCTTAAGAAACACTTACTTTAAGATTGTTGCTGCAAGATTCGCAATCGATGCAGATATAGAAGTACGAAGCCTCAATGGCAATTGAAACCGTCTTTAACGAGAAAATCGATGAGAATCGACACCGCATTTAGTCGTTGACGGAGCACCGACCTCAAAAGAGGGGAATGACCGTTCCGGAAACTGAGAAACCGCTACTACGACGAAATCCGCACCAGAAGTACTGGAACGTTAACCCATTATGCTGCAGACGTCAAGTGCACCTGGCCTCGTAAGTGCACTTGGCCTCGTAAGTGCACTTGGCTCGCAGGCGCACTTGGCTCGCAGGTGCGCTGGAAGTCAATGAGATCTTATCGGCCTACGACTTCACTATCGAGCACCTGGAAGGCACAATAAACCCCGCTGACGGCCCGTCGAGACGGCCCGATTATGAGATCGGCTACGAGAAGCCTGTCGGACGGCTCTTGGCGACCCTGACAGTTGAACCCTACGATGACCTCCTACCGGCGATAAAGAAGGCTCAGGCTACTGACCCATTGGCGGTCGACGTCTCGGGTAAGCTAGTCGAAAATTCAATGGACACAGCCAAAGCCGAAGCCGAAGCGGAAGACGTGAACCAATGGAGTGTCGTCGCTGGAGCTCTGACCCACGAGGGGAGGATATATGTCCCTGCGGACGACGCTCTCCGCGGTAAAGTGATAAGTCTCTTTCATGACAACCCTGAGTCCGGTCACTTTGAAGCTCTTAAAACTGCTGCGTTAGTCTCTAGGGATTTCTATTGGCATACGATGAACGCGTACATAAGGAAGTACGTCAACGGCTGCTATCCTTAATGGACGTATGAAAAGGCTACCGCGTGGAGCTTCAGAGCAGAGAGCGCAGACGCACCGAATTACATGGTAACTATGACCTTGTACGGAACGCTTACGAATTAGATATATCAACGAACGAATATGCTCTGAAATTGGCCTTAACTAAACGAAGCCACGACGATAATCGATTGACGTTGCCGCCGATAGTGGTGA
This sequence comes from Wilcoxina mikolae CBS 423.85, assembly GCA_014904905.1. Taxonomy (NCBI): domain Eukaryota; kingdom Fungi; phylum Ascomycota; class Pezizomycetes; order Pezizales; family Pyronemataceae; genus Wilcoxina; species Wilcoxina mikolae. The sequence goes on along the minus strand of MU122502.1, from coordinate 25,164 downwards.
CTAACCGTATCAGGCTAGATTTTAGGGTGTGACCCCTACAGCTAGGCTCGGAATGGCATGGCGTGTGAAAACCCACTACTTTCGTGGATTCGGAAGTCGAAGGCATGGAGAATGACTGCCTTGATTTACATGGAGCGGAAGCATACTTGGTTACTTTGTGAGTACGACCTTATGACACACTTACGAGTTAGATACCGCAACTCGAATGAGCATGTACGAATGCATGTCGACATATGATGACTGCAATCGAGGGCCGAACGAGGCCGACACAAGTCAACCAACCACCACTGGACCTGAAGCAGAATGGCAACGGAAAGCCGAATCCCGATTACCGATATACGAGTCAATTTGGAGCCAATCGGTGAGACGCATATGATCAAATGCCGAGAGCGGAGGCTATCACCGATGAGGTCTGCCGTGTGCTTGGATATACGAAAGCACAGAGTCATGGAAATCATACGAATCCGAGGGCTCTCAAGAGCAGCAGCAGCTATGACCAAGATAAGTACATGATGCAATTATGCTAGTTGACTGCTGCAGCAATGTGATACCGGCCGCGATGGCCTTACCCCTCGGATGACGTTCTCGAACGCGTTCAACGAAAGAAATCGTATACGATCGATCAATCAATTAGTCGGAAGTCGAGATTTCGTCCGGCATATCACGTGTCAACTACGATATAACGACGCCGAATGACGTCTGCAAGTCGGCCAATGGTATTTACCGATTCGAGCATCACCGAGCAAGCACTACGGAGATCAATTGCTTGGAACGAGGTCTGCTGCTGGAGCGGCTTCGATTCGGAGGTGGACTTGGAGGAATCAGGGTCAATTGGATGTTTCCTTCTCTTCTCTTTCTTCTCTTCTTATGGATTTCGGCCCGGTACAAATGGCGTCGGCACGGGTTTTACTACCTACCACTGGAGGTGGATTTCCCCGTGCACCGGATCCGCCGTGAGGCCGCCATGATGGCACCGATCGGTCGCGGGACTTATGCAGTCGTACGAAGGCGTACGCACCTTATCTTGTCTTTCTTCATGTATATGTGTGTTGCAGCCCAGGAGGTCTGCTGATAAAGAGGGGGATGATGTAATGGCGGTGCCAGGTGCACTTGGCTGCCGAGGTCGGGTAACCGCCCTTCATATATAATCACCTCGCGAAGTGCTTTTGGCACGCTAGCGATTATCATACTTACTTTACCTTACAATTGATATCTTTATCACGTATCCTCGTTTGCAACCGTATCTACACGTATCCATCCATACGAGGACGTACGTCCTTACACCTACTGACATCAGTTCTCCGGACTTCTGTGGTCCGGACCTATCGAATCCTTTCGATCTCTTTGCTTCCAGGCGAATGGTATCCTTTCAATCGTGAGGGACATAAGAGGCTTCATCAGCTACGCTGCAAATGCAGGTGCTTTCGTATCTACAACCTCTCGGCTGCCTTCACATTATCGACGGCATGAGCTGGCAGGGCATCATCCCAATAACCACCTTTAACTCCTTATCAGTGGTGTGGTTAACTGCATGACAGCTCATCTGATTTCGTTGGGTGTGAGTGATAACTTGTGTAGTTTCGATGACGTCCAGGGATGACGCTTGTACTGTCCCGATGCGGCTATCATCGAGTGATCGTAGGTGACCCCGCTCCGATAACCTTTGGTGATGTACAGCTTTGTGAGGTGTATCAACAAGAGACTCGACAACAATCACCAAAGTGAACAATAGTCACGGTATATTGCCAAAGCGTATTGTATTGCTTTATAGATGAGATCACGAGTAAAGAATCAACCTAATCCTCTGCTAAACTTTCACTATATATGTAACTCCAGGAGCATTACTCCAGGTTTACCAGTACAAGTCATATCACTACTACTTTCAGGACTTGCTTGCAATGGAAGTTATGAAGATTCGCTCAGGATGTGAAAGTCACTGAAAAGATTCAAGACAAAGATATTTGGCTTTCCAATGCGTATATTGTAAAGGCTTGTTCTCCTTATCAAGAAGCTTACCCTTTTACCCTTGGAGATTCCAGAGGTCTTTATACCTCTATCCTTACGCTCTAACAATTACTTCTATCTATACTCTTCTCATGAGCTTTTCTACCTAACCACCCTTCACACCAATATCCTTCCTACCCTTCTCTGCTCTGCCAGACCTTCTGTATCTTTCCGCTCAGATCTCCTACTCAGACGAATAGAGTCCCTATGTAATGGCGGCCGGCCTATGGCAGGGTAACCGCACATCCGCCCAGTATATAGTCAGTTCGTGCGAGTGCTCTTGCACGCCATCGATAACCTTACCAATCTTACCTATTGAATCTACCTCATTCTCGAATCCTCGTTTGCAACCGTATCTACCCAAATACTCTTATATGAGGCCGTACACGGACGTACGCCCTTACACCCTACTGATATCAGTCCTTCGGACTTCAGTGGTCCAGACCTATCGTATCCTTTTGATCTCTTAGCCTCCAGGAGAATGGAATTCGTTTGATTGTGTGAGATATCAAAGGCTTCTTCAGCTATGATGCGGACTGAGGTAGTTTTGTATTTACAGCCTTTCAGCTGACTTCGTATTATCGATGGCATGAGCTGGTATGATATTGATTCAGTAACCATCCTTCATTCCTTATCAGTGATGTGGTTGACTGCATAACAGCTTATCTGATTTCATTGGTTATGATAACCGGACCAAAAATATTAGGTGTATATTCAATGACCTGCAGTACTGGTACTTGTACTATCCTGATACAACAATCATTGAGTGATCGTAGATGACTCCATGTCGATGGTATCTGATGATGTATAATCCTATAAGGTGTAACATCAGGAAAAGAACCATGTCGTGCCCAGGCCGTACATGGGCCTAGGGTGCATCAGATACTTCAATCAAAACCTCTTGAGCCTGGTCGTAGAGTGACACTGCACATGCGTATATACAACCCCTGGCGTTACGTTTGGTCCTCCTGACGCAGTATTCCTTACTGTCGCAGCTATACAGTACACATAATTCTTACTGACTCAGCCATGCAGTATGCACACCTTTTGATCCACAACACTACTCATGTGATACATGAGTGCAATGTACACCTTGACATAACGCAATGTTCACAGCATGCGATGTTTATACAATGCCCTGAATTGCACTCACATCTCGGTCGACGGATAAAGTGCAGTAACGTTACTGAAAATGATGTTTAAAATTAAGCTCTAATATATACAGTTTCCTGTTCTAAATGCCATGCTACATGTCGCAGCCAGCATGAAGCACCTCTCCTTGTTCTAAACGCCATGCTACACGCATCGGGAAACAATCTCTGCGCCCGGGCGTATTAGTCACGCCCTGACGTCGGTGGTGCGCCAGGAGCACCCAGAACATCGGTTGGCAGGGTAACATGTAAGTCCGCGACGATACGATGTGAGGCACTGCAAAAACAACTCCTGGCACTAGGTATTCACTCGGTTGCATATCACTCTGCACAGCGCCTTGGGACGCTTAACATACCGTGTTCTTCGTCTGGCCGGTGAATTGCATGGTGCTTAGTGCTCGGTAGCAACACTGCTCTGGACATTGTAATGACGATGCTATGCACAGCATATTACACCATAACTTTGCTTGCGTCTATGTCTTGGCTGGACGCAAGCAACTTGAAGGGTGCTCGGTGCTTGGGGCATTGTAATGACGATGCTATACCCGGCATATTACACCATAAGGTCGTTTTCCGTGGAGAACCACATTGCTTGCGTCCATGTCTTGGCTGGACGCAAGCAACTTGAAGGTCTGCCTATCGCTGCTTGGTGCTCAGTGGCAACACTGTTCTGGGCATTGTAATAATGATGCTATGCACGGTATATTTCACCATAAGGTCGTTTTCCATGGAGAACCACTTTGCTTGCGTCCATGTCTTGGCTGGACGCAAGCAACTTGAGGGTCTGCCTACCGGTGCTTGGTGCTCGGTGGCAACACTGCTCTGGGCATTGTAATGACGATGCTATGCACGGCATATTGTCTATTTACAGTTCTAACACCTTACAGTTCTAAACACCGTTTATACCCTCTTCACCGCTGTATTCAACTCATCCTCCAGCATATAATAAATATCGTTCCAGGTCGCTAGGTCTATATGACTATTGACTATCCATCCTTTATTCTCCGACTTCGACGAAATGGGTTCCTCTGGAATTAAGTGAGCCGCACGCACAATATTTCCTGCACTAATAACTGCATATGCACCTCCGGAAGATGGTTTCACCACCCTGACCAGCTGCGACGCACTTTCCGGCATTCCACCGTTAGCAGGCCTCGTCACTTCAACGTATGCTAGCCAAAAGGTATTTGTGCCGCGCGAATGGACGAGTCGCAGCTTGAATAGACGAAGTATACGGTATGGTACGCGTCCCTGCAGTGCCTTGTGAGACTCCTTATGTTGCGAAGTTTGAACCCATACCCAGTCATGGTGGGTAGCCCCAGAATACCATCGTTTATCTCCAGTACATCTAAGCTTCTGAATGATATGCCCGTGATGTATGTTGCGTGATTCTACCTCCAATCCATGGTACATTGCGACAGCACTGCTTAAAAGATCATCCGAATCGATATTGACCTGCTTGGTGTGTAAGAAACGACAGGTGGCATCGTATACACCATTTTGGAGGACATCGTCACTGATTGTTTTCAAGAGGCCTTGAAAGTCCTTGACTTTCTCTTTTCCTTTATGCTGCTGCGGAGATATGAACCTCAATAAACGACATCTACTAGCAGTGGTTGCTTCCGCCGTAACTTCTGCCGTAACTTCTGCCGTAACTTCTGCCGTAATTTCTGCCATAACTTCTGTTGTCACTGCCGTGGTCACTTCTGTCGTCGTCTATAGAGCAGCTCGTTTACGGTTTCATGTGTCGCGGTTGGCTTTTCTGACAGCGAATGCATCACTCCGAAGGTAGTAGTTAATTATCTGAGTATAGTAATCACCCGTCTTGTTGGAGGCATTAAACTCGTCCTTAATCTGCTTCCGGTGAGAACTTTCTCTGATCTCTGTAATGGCGGCCAGCCTATGGCAGGGTAACCGTCCATCCGCCCAGTATATAGTCAGCTCGTGCCAGTGCTCTTGCATGCCATCGATAACCTTACCTATTGAATCTACCTCATTCTCGAATCCTCGTTTGCAACCGTATCTACCCTAATACTCTTATACGAGGCCGTACACGGATGTACGCCTTTACAATCTCCGTCAACCAGTGTTTAAGCAAACCGTGCCGTTGTATCTGCTCTCGGAAGTGCTGCATGAGATGTATCTTGGGAAAGTTGAAATCGCTACCCTCTTCAATGTATTCGGCTATTTCTGCATTGATAATACCTTTCCAGGTGTCGCGAATGCGCTGTCGAAAGGCCACCGTTTTCGACTTGTTTTCCTCCAACTCGGCATCCCGCTCGGCACACAATTCCGTACGTCTCTGTTTGGCCTCTGCTGCAAGTCGTTTCCCAGCCCTGAATTGTTGAAACACATCCATCGAATCGTGAAAGCGACGTAGAGCATTGTCCATGAGGTCTAGCGTTTCGTCATCGTGAGAGTCATACTGGCAATAGAAATAGAACTCAATAAGAGAGTGAGAGGACTCAACTGCACGATCAAAAATACTGCGCTGAGAGGAGCTTAGGTCCCGCAGAGCATTGCGTACCACACCCTCAAGGAATCATGTCATCGTCTTGATTTCTCCTCTGTTCCAACGCGAAACCTGCTCATATGCATATCTGGGCTTCGTCATATCAAGGTATGTAGGCACCGAGAGCCAAACATCATTGAACTTGTCAAGCCGCTTATGCTGCTTGAGAAATTCTTGAAGCCATGTCAGGAGGTGCTTCAACATCCCAATTTGCATCGTGTGGAGTAGATCAGGCTTGGGAAGATCGCTTGTAACGCAATCGAAATACCATAAGATGTTGAAATCTGGATTGACATCGTGGCGTTTGAGATCGACGATACTCGAGGGTGTATTTGAATCTGACAGGATACGATAGATATTATGATCTCGGAGGTTGTGTCGCTCATGTCGGCGGCGGGGTAGATTACCCATTTCCTGCAATGGGCATTCGCACCAGTAGCATACACCATTCATGATGTTGTGAAGGTCACGGGGCTGGGGGTAATCGGCCATCCATGCAGCCAGTGTCGAATAACAATGCCTGACATTGCCATCGGCACAGCGGGCATAGAAGGTACGGGTCTCCGAGTCGGAATTGAGCGAGTCGGAATTGAGTAGGGGTTGCAACACATACTGCAGCATGTTCTGAGTGACCATTCAGTTATGCTCCCTCTGAGCATTTCTTCTTTTGAGGGGGACATCGCGCATCTTGACTGGAATGGGCAAAAGTGCGACCAACAACACGCTGTGCATCGTGTGCTTCATCCATGAGGCTGCGGATAGGTTGCTGATCGTCATATATATCGGCCATGCCTTCTTGTCGCCAGAGAGGTTCATGAGGTGGGTAGCGTCAGACATGAATATCATCGGCACCAGCGTATCACCGACGGGTAGTGTTGTCTACACAATTGTGAGCATTGTACAGAGTATACTAAGAAATAAGCTTACCTGCTTGTCCCGCCACCAGTCTCCAGTATGCATCTCGTTGTAAACACGGTGCCCATCATCATTGAAGCAATGTATCAGTGTGTACGTAAGATGTTCCTCGTATGCTGGCTGACGGAGTAGCCATTTTGCACACTCTATAAGATCACGGTGCCAAAACTCAATTGCATCCGGATGCTGCTCATTCCATGCCATCTGCAACGTAGCTTTCTTCCAGGAGTCATGGCCAAGTCCGTCCTCCATCATGTCAATTTTCTGGCAGAGGTTGTAATTCGATTTCAGAGAATCACGCACACACTCTTTAAGGCCACAGTTACACTTCAGGAAGTTGTCGATGACGTTGGCGGGAAGACCTTTCGATGTGACCAGCTCGGCGAAATTGTACTCCTCCTCACTCTCGAACGGATGGAAGGGGTTGTGTAAGCACTGCTCATAATTGTACTCAGCATTGTACTCATCGTCGGTCGGAACGTAAGCGACAGGGGCTCCCGCATCGGGATATGAGAAGCTTTTTGTATTTGAGTCAAATTCAGATGGTTCTGGAGACGGTGACGTGTGCAACGGAGGAAATGCGTCAGGATCGTCAACGTGGTCATGGTTTGCATGGAAACCACTGTACGAATTGTCGACGCATCGCTGAGAGTTTTTTCGAACGCGTTCAGGGGTCTTGGATTCTTTCTTCTCCTCAAGAAGTTGGGTGCGATATCAAGGATGGTCGCTGTCAATGTGTTTGTAGAGCCACAGGTCAGACTTGTAAGGTTTCAAGCAAACAGGGCAGAAACGATTCAGAGTTCATATGGGAGGCATGGTGCGTGTCGTGTAGACAATGCTGAGGGCTGTATATACTGTTAGCAGAATGTTATGAGTGTTGCCAAGCAGAGGTAATGTAATTGAGCCGCATGGCGTACAACACTCACAGAGCCGTATATAAAATGCCAAGACCCTGGAATATCCTGCAGACAGAGTTTGTCACGATGTAGCCACGCCCAGAACCTAATCTGATCCTAATGGCTAGGCAAATACAAGCAAGTTTCTGGACTTGCTTGTTTGCTTGCTTTTTTGATGTTTGGCCGGGCGGGTGATACGAAATGCGGACAAAAACATGTGATATCACTCGTTTTGTGTGCCAAGACACGAGTTCAGAGTTCATGATACCACTGCACAGTGTCTATTGGTGGTGCCTGGAGAGGCCTATGCACTGCCAGAGATGCCGGTGACACTTCTCGAACTTCATATGGCAGGTTCCTACTGTTTGTGACACCACACTGCATCATTATGTTTGAACTTGATGTCACTGCCGTATGGTAGGAACCAAAACTGACAGACTTCGACGCTTTGACCTTACATTCGCATGACGAGTGTGTCTCACGCTCAAGAAGTGGTTCAAACAACTCTCAGAGTCGTATAAAACATGAGATGCATCTTTCAGGCCGGAAGGGAAGTGCCGATGACGGCTCACACTCAGGAAAGCTCCTTTTCAAGTATGATGTTTGATATCACCAACGGTTTTTGATATCACCAACGGTTTTTGATATCACCAACGGTTTTTGATATCACCAACGGTTTTTGATATCACCAACGGTTTTTGATATCACCAACGGTTTTTGATATCACCAACGGTTTTTGATATCACCAACGGTTTCAACTCTTCTGCGAGCCGCATCACACAATTCCAATCACCTTGATGGCCCATTCTGCACTGTATATATACTGCCGTACACTCCCTCCATTTCAATTCTTCTCCATTATCTCTATCTACTCCATCTTTACCTATTTACCTCTCTCATCGTTGTTTTCAGACACATTAACCCTAACCCTGACCGACCCCTCATACACCTCATTTACAGCTCAGAATGTTGCAATGCCACCCAAAAAGATCCCATCCACCCCCTCCAAAACTGATGCAATTAAGAACACTCTCCACCTCGATGGTTTCGGGAAGCAGTTCATAGCCGAGCACATTCGGGGCCTTATTCGGATGTATACCATTCACGGTGTCAAGGATGATGGCGCGATTGACTTGATGTATGATATCCTTTTTTTGGACCCAGTCACTACAAGGCACTTTGCACAGTTTCAGGGGATGTGGAAGCATCGGGTATCGACTCAACCACGATAAATGGAATGGTGGAGTGGGTTCCGGATGTTTTTCCGAGACTGTTTCGATAAAACTCGGGTGCAGATAAACCGATATCACAAAGAAAATCCACCTTTACCTACCGACCCTGACTCCGACGACCGCAACAACTGCGACAACTGCGACAACTGCGACAACTGCGACAACTGCGACAACTGCGACAACTGCGACAACTGCAACAACTGCGACAACTGCGATGACTGCGATGACTGCGACGACCGCGACAACTCCAAACATCACAAAGGCGATGCGAAGAAAGACACCTGGTATCCCGGGACACCGAAGCTGCAGCCACCCTCTCACAAACATGCAGCGCCACCGACCATCATTGCCTCTGCCATCCAGAAGAAACGGAAACTTGGTGACATCTTGACCAATGCCCTCCCTACGAGCCCAACGCCTATATACCCCTTCAGGGTTTGCATTGTCGACCCTGAAAGCTATGGCCCTGAAAGCTACGACCATTGGGACGACATCTTCGTTCACCACAGCGTGAATAGATAGCATCTCACACGAGTCGAAAAGCTCACCGCAAAGGCAATACACCATGCTGTGGGTCGCCTATGTCCTGCCAGAGATATCAGTTGCATTCTTGGGTATCTAGTTATGCCCGGCGAAACCTCTCTGCAGCAATGGAATGTGATCCGACTTAATAGCAACGACTCTGTGGCCACCTTCTTTTCCGTTACAGCTTACAACCCTCTCATCGTTGTGGCTGTTCTGAAGGCAATAGCAGTTGCGCCTCCAAGGATTGCACGAGCTACTCCACCACCACCACTACCACCACCACCACCACCACCACCACAACCACGATTGTCTCCTCCGGAAACACCTGGTGCCTCCGAACTGGCCAAGAGCCCGACACCTACTCCCAGGTTCATTGCCATAAACCACTCGGCAATGACACAACCGGAGGTGACTGCTACACACCACGTCGAGTGTGCCTCTCCCCAAGATGTGTCATCGTCTGTGCTGGAGGAGTCAATGAGTTCCAGAGTTGAACGAATAGCGGAGACAGCACAAATTGTTGAGGCGACGTCGTGAGCAGTGGTGGAATTACAGGAACAGCAGGAGGCGAGGTCGCAAATGGCACAGGTTTTGGTGGAGCTGGAGACAATGTGTGACATTTCATCGGTGTCGGTGGGTGTTGAAGAGTCATTGGAATTGGTGGCAATTGGCACGCACCAAGTTGTCAATGCCGGTATGAGCTTCACACAGCTAGAGGCGTCACATTTGATTCCACCATGGATAGGTCAGCAATTTCAGTGATGGTTTTCGGTACGTCCAACAGTGCTGCAAATGACTAGCATACTGACACACGTATTAGGTTCGTTTTTGGGGGTTGGGTTAGATTGGGTCTTTGTATTTCCTCTTTGAGTCGGGTGGAGTCATTTTTGCATTTTACAGAGTTGTTTTTAGTCTCGTTTGGGTGTTCTTCGGTGTTCTTGACATTAATGGTATTTGATTGACTAATCGTACGTGACACTTTCATGATAAGCTAATACGAAATCGTGTGAATCTGCCCCCTTATGTGAAAACTTTTCAGGTGCAATGCTCAGCGACGTGTCAGTCCTTTTCCACACTGCATTGCCCTTCGCCTACATCGCAACTGCACTCTTTTTCTGCCTTTCTAACATTCCTGCCTTTCAGACATTCCTGCCTTTCTGACATTCCACCTTTTCTGACATTCCTGCCTTCTGAAAATGACCCGAACAATTAAGCCACTGCACAAGGCCGTCTCCTCAATTCCAAAAGCAGTACCGGCCACTCCTGCAGTTGTCTCCCCAATGCCACGTACAGCAAACAGTCATAAGAGGAAACTCACTTTGCAGGCTGACAAGCAGAAGCGAAAGCGGACGAAGGCTACAGCCTCACGTATTGAAGGTTCGATTACTCAGGTCTCTTCAGCATCTACACCCATTGTATCCGCGCCAAATCCAGCCCTGAAACCGTCGCTGCCCCCGCCGAATCAAGCCTCGATGTCGCCAGCACCCAGTGATATTTCCAACGTCGCTATTCGTTCAGCGACGAACCTCGGTCACCTCCGGAGTCCACCCCCATCATCATCGGCTTCATAACTCATCCCATTGTCTCCGCCGAGGACACCGTCATCGGTCAGCAGTAAACGATATGGCAGTCGAAGTCTCCTTATACCAGGTGACCTTCGAGTTACTCCTGTACTGGAGACAATGTGTCGCATGATGGAGAAGTAACTGCTGAGCGAGACACCATTTCCAACTGAAGCCGAGTTTCTGCTGGTAGCTTATACAATTCCGAGAGTGGTAGATACCGACTAACATATCTAACACAAAGTTTGTAGAGCATTCCTGGCAGAAGGCATGCAGGCAGGAAGGAGTCAATATTAGCTTCCAGGAACGTCAGAAGGAGTGTCTCAAGATAGTTAGGTATCTCCCAGAATTGCATTCGCACTGACTAACCAGCCGTATATCAGATCAAAAACAGTTGCAATGCAGTCAGATCGTACATGATCAAGTAGGCCCGTGAGTGTGTAGGGAGACTATACAACGTACAGCATTTCGAAGATGATGAGCGCCGCATACACATTGACTGAATTCTTTCAGATTTTACATTCATTGTACGCCAATGCGCTCGTACGAACGAACCTGATGTGAGTTCAACCTGATGTGAGTTCTCTCTGCAACTTGTGGCGTCGCTAATACTACCAGGAACGAGCTAGCTACTTTCTTGCCGAGGAGATTCCACGATTTCTATATATACATTTCTTCCAACGAATTCGCAAACGCGGGAGGCATTCAGAGAACTTCCATGAATGGATTCGGGAACAGATACCCCCGGCACTGATTGTGTTAACATGTACGGCATTGCATCACCCCCTGACAGAGTGGCAAAGAAATGGAGGTTTAGCTCCAACGAAGGTTGCAATCGATGACCTCGAACTTGAAATCTGGTGCAACAGGCCCGAGTGGGAGTACTACTTCAATCGAGGTAATGACGGCGGTAAGTATGGCCTTCACAATGTATGCAATTGCTCTAACAATTTGCAGAGACTTACACTGATCTCATGAATATTTGGAACGATCTCCCATCTCAATTGAGACAGAAGGTAATCAAGTCCATAAAGGCGGCTCTCAACAACCTCATTCTACATGAGAAAGGAGCCAATAATATGCCACCCGTTACCAAGCCTCGTCGAGTGGTATTAAACAAGGCTGCGATGGAAGCCTTGATGATAGAGCCGGACATTGAGACTCCGGAAATTTCTGCGATTTGCATCCCCACTGCTAAAGATTCATCTTTCGATGCTGAGGATGGGATTGATAATGGCGACCATGATAGCGACAACGAGCATGATGACATTCACACTGCCAGGAGTCGTGCTCAGCGATATCGTGGTCTCCAGCTGGATGATGATACGGTTGAGAATGAGGAGGATGAGGATGATGATTATATCGAGAATCAGGAGGATGAGGATGAGGATGAGGATGAGGACGTAGAGTCGGAGTCGGTGGATGACTGCGAAGGAGAGAGTAGTTTAGAGGATGTATTTCAAGCTGGCTGCGACGTGTAGCATGGCGTTTGGAACGAGGAGAGAGTAGTTTAGAGGATCTACTTCATGCTGGCTACGACGTGTAGCATGGCGTTTGGAACGGGAAACTGTATATATTAGAGCTTAATATCAAACATTGTCTACAGTAACGTCAATGCACTGTATCCGTCACCCGAGATATGAATGCAATTTAGGGCATCGTATAAACGTCGCATGCAGTGAACATTGCATTATGTTACGGTGTACATTGCACTCTGGATCAAAAGGTGAGCACACTGCATGGCTGCGAGCCTGCGACTGTAAGAATGATGTGTACTATATAGCTGCGACAGTAAGGAATGCTGCGTCAGGAGGTGCAAGCGCAATACCAGGGGTTGTGTATACACACGTGCAGTGTGACTCTACGACGAGGCTCAAAAGGTTTCGTCTGAAGTGTCTGATGCACACTAAACGTTCCGGCGTCCGGAGCGCGACTTGGTTTGTTTCCCGATGTGTTGCAGCCAGCATGAAGCACATCCTCGAAACTACTCTGTCCTCATTCCAAACGTCATGCTACACGTCGCAGCCAGCTTGAAGCACATCCTCTAAACTACTCTCTCCTTTGCACTCATCCACCGACTCTGACTCTACGTCCTCATCCTCATCCTCCTCCTCAGTCTCGATCTTATCATCATCTAGCAGGAGACCACGATGTCGCTGAGCACGACTCGTGGCACTGTGAATGTCATCATGCTCGTTGTCGCTATCATTGTCACCATGCTCGTTGTCGCTATTATTGTCGCCATTATCAATCCCATCCTCAGCATCGAAAGACAAATCTTTAGCAATGGGGATGCAAATCGCAGCAATGATCGGAGTCTCAATGTCAGGCTCCATCATCATGGCTTCCATCGCAGTCTTGTTTAATACCACTCGAAGAGGCTTGGCCACAGATAGCATATTATTGGCTCCTTTCTCATGTAGAATGAGGTTGTTGAGAGCCGCCCTTATGGACTTGATTACCTTCTGTCTCAATGGAGATGGGAGATCGTTTCAAATATTCATGAGATCAGTATAAGTCTCTGCAAAATAAATGTTAGAGCAATTGCATGCATTGTGAAGGCCATTAGTACTTACCGCCGTCATTATCTAATTTGAAGTTGTATTCTCACTCGGGCGTGTTCTACTGGATTTTGATGTCATCGCTTTGAACCTTTGTTGGAGCTAAACCTCGATTTCTTTGCCACTCTGTCAGTGCGTGATGCAATGCCATACATGTTAACACAATCAGTGTCGGTGGTGTCTGTTCCCGAATCCAGTCATGGCAGCCATCCGAAAGCCTGCCGCATTTACGAATTCGTTGGAAGAAATGTATATATAGAAATCGTGGAATCTCCATCGGGAAAGAAACTAAGTTGCGCCTCCGATGCCGGAACGTCTAGCGCGTATCGGATGCTTCAAACAAAACCTCTTGAGCCTCATCATACCCTGACACTACTCTGGCACTACAGACGCAGCATTTAGGTCTGAACGTACTTCCAGACACAGCATTCGCATCCATACAAATATACAGGCGGAGCATTTGCGTCCATACACACTTACAGGCGGAGCATTTATTTCTAGACGCAGCACACTGTATGGTCGCAGCCTTGATTCCCTGTCACAGCCTTGATTTACCAGGGCAGTCAATTAATTACTTAAAGTCACACTTGATTCACATATTTATTGCTAACTATATAAAAAAGATCATGCCGTGATGGCTACACGCGATCAAGCCGTACTGGCTCTCGGCTGGCTGTATGCGACGAGCAGATCTGGACGGAAACATTAGCATTTCGATCAGGTGCGCTTGGAGGTCGAGCTGGGCTGGCTGTCAACTGACTAGACACAATCAGCCGTGCTGGCTCTGGGCTGGCTGAACGCGATAGAGTCAGGCTGGCTCTCGGCTGGCTGGATGCGATTGAGCCGTGCTGACTCTGGGCTGGCTGGATTCGATCGAGCCGTGCCGACTCTCGGCAGGCTGTATGCGACGAGCAGATCTGGACGGAAACAATAGCATTTCAATCAGGTGCACTTGAACGTCGAGCTGGGCTGGCTGTCGACTGACTAGATGCGATCGAGCCAGGCTGGCCCTCGGCTGGCTGGACGCGATCGAGCAGGGCTGGCTCACCGCTGGCAGGAGATGATCGAGCTGGGCTGGCTCTCGGCTGGCTGGACAAGATTGGGCCAGGCTGGCTCACAGCTGGCGGGAGATGATCGAGCTGGACTGGATCTTGGCTGGCTGGACACGATCAAGCCGGGCTGCCTTACCGCTGGCGTGAGATGATTGGGCCGGGCTAGCTGGACGCGATCGAGCCAGGCTGGCTTTCGGCTGGCTGGAGATGATCGATAAGGACCGGCTGGCTACCTCGGTTAAAAATTGTCTGTACATCTGTTAGCATTGCAAATAAAGAGAGTGACTGTGTGAGAGAGATAGAGAAGTATTATAGAGTTGAACTTAGAACTTAGAACTTAGAGTGCAAATAAGGTTGAAAGTAAGGGGGAAAAAGGGTCAGACTATATATGAAGGGCGCTTACCCGGCCTCGGCTGCAAAGTGCACCTATGAGGCTAAGTGCACTTACGAAGCCAAGTGCACTTACAAGTCAAGTACACTTACGAGGCCAAGTGCACTTATGAGGCCAAATGCACTTACAAGCCAAGTGCACTTACGAGGCCAAGTGCACTTACAAGCCAAGTGCACCTGGCACCGCCATTATACTGGGTCTCGGCTGGCTGGATGGGATCGAGCCGGGCTGCCTTACCGCTGGCAGGGGATGATTGAGCCGGGCTGGCTGGACGCGATTGAGCCAGACTGGCTCTCCGCTGGCGGGAGATGATCGAGCTTGGCTGGCACATGGCTGGCTGGAGATGATCGAGGTGGGCTGGCTCTCGCCTGGCTGGACGCGATCGAGCAGGGCTGGCTCACCGCTGGCGGCAGATGATCGAGCAGGGCTGGCTCACCGCTGGCGGCAGATGATCGAGCTGGGCTGGCTCACGGCTGGCTGGCTCACGGCTGGCTGGTCACCATGCAATTGGAACGGCCAGACGAAGAACACAGTATATTAAGCGTCCCAAGGCACTGTGCAGACGCGATCGAGCCGGGCTGCCTTACCTCTGGCGGGAGTGATTGAGCCGGGCTGGCTGGACGCGATTGAGCCGGACTTACTCTCCGCTGGCGGGAGATGATCGAGCTTGGCTGGCTCACGGCTGGCTGGAGATGATCGAGCTGGGCTGGCCCTCGGCTGGCTGTACGTGATCGAGCCGGGCTGGCATTCCGCTGGCGGGAGATGATCGAGCAGGGCTGGCTCACCACTGGCGGGAGATGATCGAGCTTGGATGGCTCACAGCTGGCTGGAGATGATCGAGCTGGGCTGGCCCTCGGCTGGCTGGACGCGATCGAGCTGGGCTGGCTCTCCGCTGTAGTAGTATGAAGTGACGATAGTCTATTCTTTGTCTAAGCGAGCGGTGTCTATCCTCGCGGATCCACTAACGTCGTGGGTGCGCACGTATCCCCTTCTGACCCGTGCCCTCTCCGGAGCGGCACCTTAAATCGACCCCCTTCCTCTCTCTCTCCACATTACATCCCTCTCGAACAATTCGAGATACTTCTCGAAAACAAAACCATCCTCCGAAAACAAAAGGAAACCCAATTGCCATCGACTCCGCGACATAAAGAAAGCACCCATGGCCATCGACTCCGCGGCCTTAAGCCTGCCTTTTCCGCTTAACCTTCGTTTCCCCCAATCCGTGTTGTTTTTTGTAGTCATCAAGCATTTGCTTTGCTTTTGAGAGATTGGCGGCTGGTTCCCAGGTCGTTTCGTCGCCGTATCCTTCCCACCTGATTTGATATTTGTAGCCGCCTTTGACGTCAGGTGTCCTCTTATGCGAGACAATCGCCTCAACGACATACGAACGTTGAATTGTGCCATGTTGTAAGGGCGTACGTCCGTGTACGGCCTCGTATAAGAGTATAAGGTAGATACAGTTGCAAACGAGGATTCGAGAATGAGGTAGATTCAATAGGTAAGGTTATCGATGGCGTGCAAGGGCACTCGAACGAGCTGACTATATACTTGGCGGATGTGCGGTTACCCGGCCGCCATTGCATCATCCCCCTCTTTATCTGCAGACCACCTGGGCTGTATACCCGTACATGAAGAGAAGAAACAAATCCAAGCTCGTACGCCCTCGTACGCCCTCGTAAATCCCGCTACCGATCGGTACCGCTCGAGAGTGACCTTTCGGTGGATCCGGCGTACGAGGAAAGTCCACCTCCAGTGGTAGGTGGTAAAACCCGTGCCGTCGCCATTTGTACCGGGCCGAGATACAATAAGAAAAGAAGAGAAGAGAAGGAAACGTCCAATTGACCCCTGTATCCTCCAGATCTCCATATCTCCAAAGTGGCTCGGCAGCACCAAGCTCCATGTCCATATCCAAGCCCTCGGCATACCGTAGCTTTCATCGTGCAAGC
>MU122501.1:17184-30011 GCA_014904905.1 Wilcoxina mikolae CBS 423.85 | reverse complement strand
GGAGGAGGGCAAACTCCAGGGGGAGAGCCCGCATGATATGCAGGACCAGATTGAACGAAACTGACAAATTTCTCACTATTGTACTAAGTGTGTTACAGACGACTATGATTGTTTTTGAATATTTCTTTATAACTAGAGCAGGGGTGACAGGAGGCTGCGGAGCGGTGCTACCTAGCCAGGGGTTTTTCGTTTTTCCTTTGTTCGGTTTCATTTGTTATGCTTGTTCATGGTTATTTGTTTGTACTTCACCGGCCATAGCCTGCGGGCTGCATGCTGTATGATGAATAAATAAATAAATAAATAAATAAACCCATACATGAAGAGATGAAGAAGAAACAATCCAAGCTTGTACACCCTCGTACGGCCTTGTAAATCCCGCTGCCGATCGGTACCGCACGAGGGTGACCTTTCGGTGGATCTGGTGCACGGGGAAATCCACCTCCAGTGGTAGGTGGTAAATCCCGTGCCGACGCCATTCATACCGGGCCGAGATCCAATACGAAGAGAAGTGAAGGAGAAAACAAGAAGAAGGAAACGTCCAATTGACCCCTGTGGCCTCCAGATCTCCATATCTCCAAAGTGGCTCAGAAGCACCAAGCTCCATGTTTATATCCAAGTCCATGCGTCCGTAGCTTCCGTAGTGCAGCCTCGGTGGTGCTCGTATCGGTAAACGTCATTGGCTCTCGTCATCAATTGTATGTGGTTCGTCGATTATCTAACTGGTGAGCATCCAAGAGAAGATCTAAGTTACAATGTAATCAATCAAGTGCGCTTAGCTCGCCCTCGGTAGTCTTTCTCTGTACGAGCACTTCCGTGCTAGTATAATAATTCTCTGTAAGTGCACTTCCGTGCTCGTATAATCATTCTCCATAAGTGCACTTCATCTCTGAAATTCCTGACGCTTGTAGGTGCGCTTGGGAGCTTCTGCTCAGTTCGGAGGAAGGCAATGGTCAAGTGTGCTTCAGATCATAGGTAGATAATCGTCAAGTGCGCTTCAGATCGTAGGTAGATAATCGTCAAGTGCGCTTCAGAGCTTCCGCTCAGATTGTAAGAAGGTAATCGTAAAGGTGCGCTTCAGATCGTCAAATACGTATCGTATTCTGATTCAGGTGCACTTCTGTGCAAACGATAAGGTGCACTTCTGTGGAAATTGATAAGGTACACTTCCGTGCAAATGATGATCGTGATCACGTCCACTTGAATCCGGATCGTATGTACTGTCATCACACCAATCGTCGTCGACTACTCTTCACTTCGTCCTTCGACTTTCGGTTGCCCTCTGACTTTTGCCCTTCGACCATGCCCTTCGACCTTGGACGCTCCTTCGCAGACATCACAACCTGCCCATCAGCCCGGATGGAGATCAAGGCCGGTTCCCTTGGTAGGCCGAGTGGCCTGAGCGGCCTCGGCACCATAAAGATACTCAAAACACTGAACCGAGATGTTCGTCTTACTTCCTCTTTTGGCCTTATAGCGTCTTTGGGTCTTGTTTCGTGTTCGGTTTCCTTCCAGTCTTATCGACTTCGCGTTGAGCACGATGCTCTGGCGCATGTATCCACTCGTCAAGAAAAAGGGGTAATGAGCTCTGTAGGATATCTCGAGATAATATCTCGTCAATTCGTAGAATTTCTCGAGGGTTCATCCCGTGTGTGATTTCTCGAAGTAATCTCGTGTATTCGTGTGACTGCTCGATGATAGTAACGCGTCGAAAAGGGGTAATTCACAAAATCCCGTGAGCGAAACGTATCCAATTACTAAAGATCGATAACAGTGTAAGGGCGTACGTCCGTGTATGGCCTCGTATACGAGTATAACGTAGATATGGTTTCAAACGAGAATTTGAGAATGAGGTAGATTCAATAGGTAAGGTTATCAATGGCGTGCAAGAGCACTCGCACGAGCTGACTATATACTAGGCGGATACGCGGTTACCCGGCCGCCATTACACGAATTGACGAAAATAGCTAACTCATACCAACGAGGCCCTCTGAATAAATAACTTGTCCACAGTACCACCAAGGGGTGGGACTGGTATGTGCTCCATCTAATTGAATCAATCAGATCATTGCGAAGGCAAACCAGTCAAATCAGGAATCTATAGGAAAATGGCAACGCTTTGAGCAAGCAGTTGGTGAAAGTTCTTTCACTACAGTAAGAACATTAATGCGCCAATGGACCATGGTCAGTAGAATCCCGTCCAATAATCTGTAGCTGATCTTTAATATCCCTTGAATGGTAATGGAATACCAACTGGTCACCTACATTGAAGCCACAGGTGGGCGCAATTGTTACTGGAAATTGGTAGACTGAAATTACAAGCAGTTGAAGGAGAGCATCACCAGAGTCACAGCAGACGAAGATGGACAACCGCTGGTGCAGAATTATGTGAAGAAACCAATGAAGAGATTCCAACCTCTTTGGCGATTCATTTGAATCGTTGCACTTGCCCAAGTTCTTGGTCCCGCAATAATGTATTCAGAGACAAGCCGAGCCCAAATGTGGTGGGCGAGCAATAAGTCTGACAATGGAAGGCCCAATATAACCAAGGTGGCAGAAATCATTAAGATGTTCACTGCCGCTTTCCTAGGGCAGACCGATTGGATACCTTCCGCCAACCATGTTTCGAATATGAGTCATGCTGGCTTCGAGAATGCAAAGAGGTATGGGGCTCCAAGATTGGCCTGGTTGAGGAATTGGCTCCGCAACAACATACCTTTGAGCAAGAACAATCAGAACAATGGTCAGAAGGTGATACTTTGAGTGAATTGGCCTATTACAGATTGGTTTGTCGAATAGGTCAGTACTCCCCTTTTGATGACAGTTCTCCTACTTTGACATCTACTCTGAAATCAAGTATGACATCAATTCTGACATCAAGTCTGACTTCAACTCCGACATCATGACTGCTATCACTGACTTTATATAGTACTGCCGTGTCTTAGGCTATAACTGCTTCGCTATTCAGAGTGCGATGTGTACCAATGCCCGCATGCGATTTACAGAGAAGTTCATCCAGAAGGATGGAGTCCGGGTTGTCGTATATGACAAGCAATGAAGGTCTTAATCTTCACTCTAATTGTTGTAACTCAATCATGCTGGAACAGGGAGTCAATTGAGGCATGGAGCATCAGGCGTGGTCGCGCATTCGCCGGATAGGCCAAACATATTCCCAGTACTCACACCGTTTCGTCAACATGGCTACGATTGACCAATTGATTGAAGTGGCAATGATATTGAAACAGCAACCGGTGCTCAATACATTTGGGGTGCTCTCCAAAGCCGGCGCGAATGTAGATGTAGATAAGGTCTAGAATGGCCTGATCGGTGCAATCTGTCCAGAGACGTTGAAATCAAGAATCATTCGTTAATCCAATCTCGATGATGATACGATATGTTGATGTGGATGGGAGTTAATCTTTTCTCGGGATAATACTGGATTTCTTTACATTCTTTTGGGTTTCTTTTAAGTTCTGTTTGGGTCTTTTGGGGCTGGGTTTTCTTGTAGCTATTTTGTTTGGTTTCTTAGGTGTGATTGGGCCATGGAAGGCTGGACTTTTGAATGACTGATTGCTGTATGTCTCCCTTATGTTCCAATTAACTGGGATCTACTGTAAGGGTTTTTGTAATTGGGTTTCTTTGGCCTTCGGATCAGGTTGGTAGTTTATGTTTGTGTTTTGTTCATTTTATATTCAGATATCAGCAGAAAGGTGGCAATTCGTCCTCTCACACTGCCTTGAAGTCTCTGGCACTTCTGTGACAACTCTGATACGACCTTGATGACTCTGACACAGCCGTGATAATTCTGACACCGAGTTTACATGTAAGGGCATACGTCCGTGTACGGCCTTGTATAAGAGTATTAGGGTAAATACGGTTCCAAACTAGAATTCGAGAATGAGGTAGATTCAATAGGTAAGGTTATCGTTGGCGTGCAAGAGCACTCGCACGGGCTGACTATATACTGGGCGGATGGCCGGTTACCCTGCCATAGTCCGGCCGACATTACATTACACCTCTGACACTGCCCTGACAACTTTCACAAATCTAACACTAACACTACCATGACGACCCTGACACTGCCGTGACAACCCTAACACTGACAATGCCATGACAACTCAGACACTGTGCCGTATCCTCTAGCCTTGTTTTAAACAATGTTTGTTATGATTCATATGACGGGAATCTTACTGTCCTGGGTTATCATTGGGCAAGACTGGAACTAGTGTTGGAGCAGAAAATGAGCCTTTGGAACTGTCAGACATACTTTTCAGAGCCACCTGCCCGAGTTGCCTATAGTTCTCCATTTATTTTTTTATTTATTTATTTATTCATCATACAGCATGCAGCCCGCAGGCTATGGCCGGTGAAGTACAAACAAATAACCATGAACAAGCATAACAAATGAAACTGAACAAAAGAAAAACGAAAAAACCACTGGCTAGGTAGAACCGCTCCGCAGCCTCCAGTCACCCCTGCTCTAGTTACAAAGAAATATTCAAAAACAATCATGGTGGTCTGTAACACACTTAGTACAATAGTGAGAAATTTGTCAGTTTCGTTCGATCTGGTCCTGCATATCATGCGCGTCTCCCCCTGGAGTTTACCCTCCTCCACCAGTCCCCTTACTCCTTCGTTCATGCTATCCGCCCACATCTTCCCATTCCAATTCTTCCTCCTGCCCCTCATCATCTTCTCCAACTGCGCTATGATGTTCTTCCACATCCTTGTTGACAGTTCCCTGACCCACAATGTGATTGTTACCCTGCCCAAGGTATTCATCATCGCGGAATTGACCCAGGTACCACCTTCGTGTTGCTATATGTGTGTCGTTCAGAAAATGTTTCAAAGGTTTCATTGCTTTGTCGGTATATAGAAGATGCTTCCAGAGATATCGAGGGTGAACCACTCCAATTTCTTTCCGCATTTTTTGTCTTTCGCATTGATATAAGGGGCACCTCAAAAGAAGATGTTCTAGTGACTGGGGACCACCATAGCGACATGGACAGTGTGGGGAGTCAACAGAGTTTGTTGCTATTTTGTATAGGTAACTGCGGAAGTAACAATGGCCTGTTCGTAATTGTGTGGCAGTTGAGGTAAACTGGCGGTTACCACTGGTAAACATCTGGTCTGGTTTGTTACGGAAAGTTCCAACATAGTTCTTTCCCTTTGCTGCGTGTCACATCCACCAATCGCCCCTTTCCTGCATTTTTGCTGCTCGGGTTACCCTCTTAAGGTAGGATAAGGAGGTATGATAGTAGGTAGGTTATTTTTCGAGAGTGGCCTTTTTTGCCAACTTGTCAGCCAGTTGGTTTCCAGGTACGTCTGTATGGCCATGAACCCATTGTACTGTGATCATAGTCTTCAGTGCATGGAGGTTGTTGGAGATATTGGTGAGTGCCAGGGAAGTGGACTGTCCAGGGCCGGGTTTGAAAGTATTGAGACGTTGTATGGCAGCTTAATTGTCTATGAAGATCCATATGTATCTTTTGGTGAGGTTATTACGTTGACTTGTGTGAAAGCATGATTTTGCAGCTTAAAGAATTCCAAGTAATTCGCCATCGTAAACTTCTTGTTGATGGCCCATTGGATAGGCCGCTTCAATCACTTCCTCTCCTGTCATTTCCACAACGGTTCCTGCCCCAATGTTTTCCTTCAACATTGATCCATCCGTATAACAAACAATAGCGCGGTGATCTTTTTTCAACTTTGCGTACCAGATTTCGTGGGCTTTGGCTTCCTTTTCTTTTGGAAGGGGACTAATGTGTGTTTTGACTCTGCTTTCGATCCATGGTGGGCAGGCGGTGGTTGAATAGGTTTCGAGATCCGAGCTTGTTGAGATCCATGGACTGCGGGTACATAACGTTTCGATGAGACGTGTTTAAAATTTGCGATTGTTTTGTTGCATGCTGTCCCAAGCAATCCAGGCTCCACATATGTTAATGGACTCAGGAGATTCATAGAATGTAGGGAATGTCGATGGGCAACGTTGTCGGATTGGATGTATTTCGGGAAATGTGGGTATTCGAATTGCATATTTTCATCGTATGTGCTTAAGTCGTACAGTTACCGTTGGGAGGGCAGCTTCGTTGTGCAAGGACATTGTTGGTGAAGTACGGAACGCTCCAAGTATACAACGAAGAGCTGTATTCGGAACTGTTTCAAACATCAATTTATACGTTGTTTGCCCTTCCTACCATACTTCTGTTCCAAAGTCGCAATCAGGTATAACACATACATTGTATAGTTGGCGGACTGCGCTAGGAGTTAATCCTGATTCTGTATTTGCCAGTGATTTGAGGGCTCCAAGGGTTGTTTGGCCACTTGCAGCCTTCAGCATAACATGGTGTTTGAAGTTGATTTTCCTGTCAAACCAAATACCAATCCACTTTACCACGTCCGGGCTGATGCCCTTAGTACCAGGGGAAATGGTTATACAATTGGGTAGGGTAATCCTTTCATCGTCTGTGGTATCGTCGTTTCGTTTATTGTGGCAGTGCATCATCTGTGACTTTGAGTCGTCAAATCGTACAGCAGTGTTTGCAGCCCATTTGAAAGCTGTTCGTGCAGCTGCTTCCAGGCAACGTGTATTATGGGCTTTTGATTTACTTGGAACCACAATGGCAACATCGTCAATGTAGCTTGGAATCCAGAGGCAGGGGTAGTGGATTGTGAGTTCATAGAAGAGAGGACTGAGATACAGGAGGAAAATAATTGGTGATGCAGGTGATCCTTGAGGGATCCCTGTTCGGACAGGACTGAGGTCTTCCTTTCTTCCATCAAATGCCAGTGCTGTTGTGCGGTTGGATAAGAAGTGTTCTACCAACAATAGAATTGGTATTGGGTAGCCCAGTGGTCGTAGAGTATGGAGGAGGCGGTCTTTGGATACATTGTCAAATGCGCCGCTTACATCCATAAAGAGGGCAGTGGTGATTTCTTTTCCTTGCTTTCCTTGTTCAATTTCATATGTATGTGCCATGGCAGCATCAATAGCAGAATGTTTTCGTTGTCCCCCTATTTGGTCTTTGTGTAGTAGGTTGTATTTTTCAGCCGTATATGCAAGTCGGTTTGCAATCAGCTTTTCGAGTATCTTCCCAAGACAATTGAGAAGAGCATCAGGTCGGTAGGCCTTCGGTATTGAAAAATGAGGTTTTCCTGGTTAGGGAATAATCACTGTCCTTGCTTGTCACACAGCAGGTGGGGTGGTATCCTGTGGTTTCGAGTAATACAAACAGACTGTTGAATTGTTCAGTGGCTGCTAAGTAAGCATTTCGGAGACAGTGAAAAGGAAGTTCATCAGGTCCGGGGGGCGTTGCGCAGTGCAGAAGTAATAATTGCTTGTTTGATTTCAGTAGGGGTACATGTGACCCATGGCAGGGTTTGTCAATCGCGGTCATCAGTCGGAGGAGGTGCTACTGGTTGCGGAGGGAAAATTGTAGATCGGAAAAGGGCAGCCCTTTATTCAAGAGTAACAGCTGTTATGTTTGAGAATGACAGGGGTGGTGTTCTCTGGGTTTTCCGTGGTTTGGTATAACGGAGGGCGGTGAACATTTCGGGTCCATGAGCATTTGTTAAGAATTCAATCCACATTGATGATTTGGAGGTGCAGATAACTCGGAAGTATTGGTTGCGAACAGCTTTGAACTTGATTTGATCGCTGTAAAGACGAGTTTACTTCCACTGCTTCTGGGCTCGGTTCATATTTATTCGGGCGATTCTGAGTTGGGGTGTCCACCGGCATTTTGAATGTGTTGTAAGTTATAGGGCAGGAGTAGATGCCTTTACTGCATCAAGAATCATGTCTCGTAGTAGTTCAGTAGATTTGTCGAGGTTTGATTCAGTTGGCTGTTCGTGTAGGTATTGCCAGACCATTCGTGAGGCATGGGAGAGTGTATTGAGTGTTTTCGAAAATATGTCCCAATCTGTTTTGTTCCAGTTGTATCGTATCATATTGGAGTCGGTGGTAACTAGTTCAGATTCAGCCACGATATCGAATCGAAATGTTGCGTGGTCCGAGCCAGTTGAAGCATTGTCATCTACTGTCCAGTTTATAACTGAATCATGGATAGCTTGTGAGATAAATACAAGTTCGATAATAGAGATTCCCTTGGCAGTTCGGTAATAGTATGTTGGGTTGTCGAGTTCATTGATGAGGGTGAAGCTGTTTGTTTCCATGATCTCGACAATTTCGTCTGCGCGTTTGGGTGTTGAATTCCACCAGGTATGATGGGCATTCATATCACCAGCAATAATGCATTATTGAGGCAATGCATTATTGAGGCAATGCAATATTGGTGAAGTTTCTTGGGATGGAACAGAGGTTAGAGGACCCTTCATATTTGTTATAAATATTGAAGACAGTGATCGGTAAAATTGAGGGAGTTGATATTTCAAGGACTTGAATATCTGGATTAATGTTCGTACGTGGGGAGCATTTGATATAGGCATTGTTTTTGGCCACATAGGCAATAGTCCTATTGTGTTTTCTTAAGTTTTTAGGTGGTATCGGTAGCTCAAATCCTGGATGTGTTGTAATGAATGTATGGTCTGGATTGAATCAAGGTTCTTAGAGTAAAACAAGGTCGGCTGTTCCAACTGCAAAGTCAAGAAGTGTATTGATAACTAAGGAGCAACAGTTGCAATTATGTTGGATGATTCGAATTTTTGTTGATGAATAAGAAGGTTGTATAGGCATGGATGGAAGCCAGGTGGACTTTCATAAACTTGGCTCGTACTTCGGCTGGGAGGGTGGTGATTGTTGGGCATTTGGAATCGTTGTCCCGATAATTTCCCTTGCAGTTGAAATATTTGACCATATTATGGTAGCATTGTTTTCCTTTACTGGGACATGATCCACTTGAGATGAAAGTGCTAGTGTGAGGTTCGGGACATATATTACATATGGCAGGTTGTTTGCAGCAGAGGTAGGAATGGCCAAATTGTTGACAATTAGTACATTGATCGGTTGGTCGGGATACCACATATCATTCAGTCTTGCATGTTTTTCTGTCTACTTGAACTCCGTGGGCTTGTATAAGCTTAGGTTCGTGTTCAGTGTGGGCTTCAATAACCATTGTGGTTGTTTTTTTATGAGGTCGTGTCTCTGGCTTAGTCAGAGCTCGTGGTAGGGTTGTCAGCTTGATATGATTGTTATTCATCTCAATATGTTCTTTCAACAATTGCATTCCCATTTCACATTCGGGAAACAAATTAATGTCAATGGAGTGAACCATCATTCGGATCCAGGTTTATTGTTTTTTGAGACTCTGGGCATTTGTATCAACTGTGCGAACTGTTTCCTCAATGTCAGCTGTGTGAGCTAGTACCAATTCAACAGGGCACGCATCAGCAGTAAGGAGGACCAGGTTGTGTTTGTGGTTTCCGGAAACATGGCCAATGTTGGCTAAGGAGTCAGCCTGGCACCTGCGGAGGGTGGCATTGATTGCAAGTTCAAGTGGGGTAAGGTCGGCAGTGACTGGTTGATCACTGTGTCGGGCAATTACCAGTGTGCGTGGTTTTTTGGTAAGAGGGTGGGGGTTGAGGGTAAGTCCATTCTTGTTTTTCGGAGGTTCTTTCTTTGCGCATGCTGATGCAATTGATGACCATAATGTGGGCTTTGGGGAAGTCCCATCCGGGTCTGCTGGTGTTAGTAGGTTTGGAGGTGCTGGTGGTGCATCTTTCTGTGAGGCTTGAATTTGTACAAGATATTTAACTCGTTGTCCAAGGGTGGCAATAGTGTTGAGGGCAATTTCATTTTTGTTTTCAATTGAGGCCAAGCGAGTTGCCAATTTTCGGTTTTGGGTGGTAAGACGTTTGTTGATTTTCAGGATATCCTTGTGTAGTGGTTCAAGGATGGCTTTGAATACCTGATGGATTCGGTCTTCGTCTTCATCGTTGGGATCCAATAGGTTGTTAACGGGAATTTGATAATCTTCATCTTTGGAATCATCATCATCGTCAGAGCTTTGGTCATCAACCTCATCATTATCAGGGGCACCTCCAAGATTCAGGTCTGCATCTGCAGAGATTCCGATATTGTCTGGGTTGGTTGGTTGTTTAGGTGAGGATGATGGTTGGGGTGGTCCAGAAGATGCTCTGTTATGAGCTGTACCAATGGCCCTACGAGTGCTCAAACATGTATGAGAAACATTGAGCTGTGGTATGGTGAGGTCGACTGCCATCTGCGTGAACTGCCGTGTTTGCCCTTCCGTCCTCGTTTAGATATGTAGCCCCTGTGAACTGTACTTTATGCAGCAGGGGTGTCCATTGCGGAAAGTGGGTCTGAACTTGGATTTGGGTAAAGATGCATTCCGTATCTACTGGAAGTACCAGGTGGGGGTGGGGGTGGCATAGAGTCTGATATGAATGTCTTGTCAGGGTTCACTATATTCTAAATATGTTACAGTTATTGTAATTTTCCAGGAATTTTGAAATTGGTAAAAGTCCGACGTGTGAATGTGGTTATATGTGGCCTCGGTATCACCTGTACCCAGAGGGGGTTAGAACTTCACCTCTTTTGTCCTAGCAAGGTCTTAGAGCCTTGTACTGGAGCCTTGTACTAGAGCCTTTGCTTCCTCACAGCAGATACAGAGACACACGTAGCGACAAGAAGACCTCTATGCATCCTGCTATATGATGAAGCTGTAAAACCACTGCAAGAATGGAAGTGCAACTTAACTTTGGAGGATCCACCTAAAGACTCTGGGGGTCAATGGCGGCAAAGTAGCCGGACGTCGTCGCCTACACTCTTGTAGGTCTGCTGGGCCCCCGTGGCCAATATTATGTAAAATGCGACAATGCGAATATGCGAAAATTCGAACAATGGGCGTTGCCAACTCAAATCTTGTCTGATTATGCTGTAACTTCGGCTGGGTAGACCTGGAAGTGTACCAAGGCTGGGATATCAAGGGCGTTCGAAACGGATTGGGCTTGTGGGAAGGTGTGGATGGTTCGTTCCAAGGGCTTTAAAGGCCGCTGAATCGATTGCCGGTGTCCGTTTGTAAATCGGAGTTGATTTCGTCGAGATAGAGGGGGGAAAGCTGTGAAAAAACGACTTTTCGATGAATTTGTGTAACTATTGCAAATCCTGGGCTAACGGTCTGGCATTGAAGCGTGGGCCTCGTTTATATTTAGCCTCAATGCTCCCAACGTATGAAGTCAATCGGATAAGAATTGGTTGTTGAGAAAATCGGTGGGTGTCCTTTTGCAGGGGGGGAAAAAGACGGGTAAGGGGCCCAGTTTTCAACCCAGCAACAATAAGTTCCTGTAAAAGAGATGCCCTATCGTTGGGGAGTTAATCAGGGTTAAGGAATCGATTCGCAGTGTCCGTTTGTCGTTAGCTGTTGTGGTTGTTGACCTATTTTCGAAAAACGGTTTTGCTGGTATGGTTGTTGCTTTTATGTTACGATTGTGGTTTGAAGTAAATCAAAAGCCTATAATGCACGTTGCCTGGAAGCAGCTGCAGGAGCAGCTTTCAAATGAGCCTCAAACAATGCTGTATGATTTGACAACTCAAAGTCAGAGATGATGCATTTCCACTGTAAACGAAACGGCGATACCACAGACGATAAAAGTATTACCCTACCCAATGGCACAACCATTTCCCCTGGCACTAAGGGCATCAGCCCGGACGTGGTAAGGTGGATTGGAAATTTCGTTTGACAGGACAATGAACTTCAAACACCATGTTATACTGAAGGCCGCATGTGGTAAACGAGCCTTTGGAGCCCTCAAATCACTAGCCAATACAGAATCAGGATTAACTCCTAGCGCAGTCCGCCAACTATACAATGCATGTGTTATACCTGCTTGCGACTTTAGGGCCGAAGTATGGTGGAAAGGGCAACCAACGTATCAACAGAAGTTTGAAACAGTTCAGAACATAGCTCTTCATTGTATTCTTGGGGCCTTCCATACATCACCAACAATTTCTTGCACAACGAAGCAGCCCTCCGTCCAGTAGCTGTACGACTTAATCACATACGAAGAAAATATGTAATTCAAATTCTCACATTTCCTGAAATGCACCCAATCAGACAATGTTGCCCATCAACATTCCCTCCATTCTATGAATCTCCAGAGTCCAGTAACAGAAGTGGACCCTGGATTCCTTTGGACAGCATGCAACAAAATAATCGCAAATTTGTAACACATCTCATCGAAACGGTATCTACCCTCAGTCCATTGATCCCAAACAGCTCGGAGATGGAAACCTATTTTACCACCTCCTGCCCACCATGGATCGAAAGCAGAGTCAAAACACACATTGGTCCCCTTCAAAAAGAAAACGAATCCAAAGTCCACTAAACCCAGTACGCAATGTTAAAAAAGGATGACTGCAATATTGTTTGTTATACGGATGGATCAATGATGAAAGAATACATTGGGGCAGGAACTGTTGTGGAAATGAAAGCACAAGCAGTCATGGAAGTAACATACCCAATGGGCCATCAACAAGAAGTTTACAATGCCGAATTACTTGAAATTCTTGAAGCCAGAGAGAAATGCTTTCAGATTTATTTATTTATTTATTTATTCATCATACAGCATGCAGCCCACAGGCTATTGTCGGTGAAGTAAAAACAAATAACCATGAACAAGCACAACAAATAAAACCGAACAAAGGAAAAACGAAAAACCCCTGGCTAGGTAGAACCGCTCCGCAGTCTCCTGTCACCCCTGCTCTACTTAAAAAGAAATATTCAAGAAATCATAGTGGTCTGTAACACACTTCATTTATTTATTTATTTATTTATTCATCATACAGCATGCAGCCCGCAGGCTATGGCCGGTGAGGTACAAACAAATAACCAAGAACAAGCATAACAAAT
>MU122501.1:0-16094 GCA_014904905.1 Wilcoxina mikolae CBS 423.85 | reverse complement strand
CCTCCTCCACCCTTCCCCTTTCTCCTTTTCTCATTCTATCCCACTACGTCTACCCCCGCCAATTCTTGCTCAAACCCCTTATCATACTCTCCACTCTCGCTCTGATGTTCCTCATCGTCGTTGTTGACAGTTCCCTGACCCGCAATCCAATTGTTACCCTGCCCAAGGTATTCATCATCGCGGAATTGACCCAGGTGCAACCTTCGTGTTGCTATATGTGTGTCGTTCAGAAAATCTTTCAAAGGTTTCATGGCTTTGTCGGTATATAGAAGATGCTTCCAGAGATATTGAGGGTGAACAACTCCAATTTCGTTCCGTGTTCTTTGTCTTTCGCGTGGATATAAGGGGCACCTCAAAAGCTGATGTTCTGGTGACTGGTGACCTCCATAGGGATATGGACAGTGTGGGGAGTCAACAGGGTTTGTTGGTATTTTGTATAGGTAACTGCGGAAGTAACCATGGCCTGTTCGTAATTGTGTGACAGTTGAGGTAAACTGGCGGTTACCACTGGTGAAGATCTGGTCTGGTTTGTTAAGGAAAGTTCCAACGTAATTCTTTCCCTTTGCTGGATGTTGCATCCACCACTAGCCCCATTCCTGCATTTTGGCTGATCGGATTACCTTCTTGAGGTATGATAAGGACGTATGATAGTAGGTAGGTGGTTTTTCGAGAGTGGCCTGTTGTGCCAACTTGTCGCCAAGTTCGTTTCCAGGTACGTCTGTATGGCCAGGTACCTATTCTACTGTGATCGTAGTCTTGAGTGCATTGAGGTTGTTGGAGATATTGGAGAGTGCAAGGGAAGTGGACTCTCCAGGGCCGGGTTTGAAAGTATTGAGAAGTTGTATGGCAGATTGATTGCCTGTGAACATCCATATGTGTCTTTTGGTGAGGTGATTATGCTGACATATCTGAAAGAATGTTTTTGCAGTTTTAAGAATTCCAAGTAATTCGGCATCGTAAACTTCTTGTTGATGGCCCATTGGGTATGTCGCTTCCATGACTGCTTGTGCTTTCATTTCCACAATGGTTCCTGCCCCAATGTGTTCTTTCAACATTGATCCATCCGTATAACAAACAATATTGCGGTCATCCTTTTTTAACATTGCGTACTGGGTTTAGTGGGCTTTGGCTTCCTTTTCTTTTTGAAGGGGACCAATGTGTGTTTTGACTCTGCTTTCGATCCATGGTGGGCAGGCGGTGGTAGAATAGGTTTCGATCTCTGAGCTGTTTGAAATCCAGGGACTGAGGGTAGATAACGTTTCGATGAGTCGTGTTTCAAATTTGCGATTATTTTGTTGCATGCTGTCCCAAGGAATCCAGGGTCCACTTGTGTTACTGAACTCAGGAGATTCAAAGAATGGAGGGAATGTCGATGGGCAACATTGTCAGATTGGGTGCATTTCGGGAAATGTGAGTATTCGAATTGCTTATTATCTACCGCATGTGATTAAGTCGCACAGCTACTGGGGGGAGGGCAGATTTGTTGTGTAAGGCTATTGTTGGGGATGTACGGAAGGCTCCAAGTATACATCAAAAAGCTGTATTCTGAACTGTTTCAAACTTCTGTTGATATGTTGCTTGCCCTTTCCACCATACTTCGGCCCCAAAGTCGTAAACAGGTATAACACATGCATTGTACAGTTGGGGGACTGCGCTAGGAGTTAATCCTGATTCTGTATTGGCTAGTGATTTGAGGGCTCCAAGGGCTCTGTTGCCACTTGCAGCCTTCAGCATAACATGGTGTTTGAAGTTAATTTTCCTGTCAAACCAAATACCAATCCACCTTACCACGTCCGGGCTGATGCCCTTAGTGCAAGGTGAGATGGTTGTGCCATTGGGTAGGGTAATCGTTTCATCGTCTGTGGTATCACTGTTTCTTTTGTTGTTGATGTTCATCATCTCTGACGTTGAGTCGTCAAATGATACAGCATTTTTTGCGGCCCATTTGAAAGCTGTTCTTTCAGCTGCTTCCAGACAACGTGCATTATAGGCTATTGATTTGCTTCGAACCACAATGGCAACATCGTCAATATAGCTAGGAGTCCAGAAGCTGGGGAATTGGATTGTGAGTTCGTAGAAGAGAGGACTGAGATACAGGAGGAAAAGAATTGGTGACGCGGGTGATCCTTGAGGGATCCCTGTTCGGACAGTACTGAGGTCTCCCTTTCTTCCATCAATTGCCAGTGCTCTTGTGTGGTTGGATAAAAAGTATTCTACCCACAATAGAATTAGGATTGGGTAGCCCAGTTGTCGTAGGGTTTGGAGGAGGCGGTCTTTGGATACATTGTCAAATGCGCCGCTTACATCAATAAAGAGGGCAGTGGTGATTTCTTTTGCATGCTTTCCTTGTTCAATTTCATGTGTAAGTGCCATTGCGGCATCAATAGTAGAACTTTGTCTTCGTCCCCCTATTTGATCTTTGGGTAGTAGGTTGTACTTTTCAGCCATATATGCAAGTTGGTTTCCCATCAACTTTTCAAGGATCTTCCCATGGCAATTGAGAAGAGCAACAGGTCGGTAGGCCTTAGGTATTGAATAATCAGGTTTTGCTGGTTTGGGAATAATCACAGTCGTTGCTTGCCGCCAGCAGGTGGGGTGGTATCCTGTGGTTCCGAGTAATACAAAAAGACTGTTGAATTGTTCGGTGGCTGCTAAGTAGGCATTTCGGAGACAGTGAAAGGGAAGTCCATCGGGTCCGGGGGCTTTGCATGGTGCAGAGGTAAAAATTGCTTTTTTGATTTCGGTGGAAGTAAATGTGACCCAGGCCAGAGTTTGTCGATTGGTGACATCAGTCGGGGGAGGTGCAACTGGTGGTGGAGGGAACATTGTAGATCGGAAAAGGGCAGCCTTTTCTTCAAAAGTAACCGCTGTTGTGTTGGAGAATGACAGAGGTGGTGTTCTCTGGGTTTTCCTTGGTTTGGTGTCATGGAGGGCAGTAAATATTTCAGTACCTTGTGCATTTGCAAAAAAGTCAATCCTCATAGATTTTTTGGAGGTGCGAATATCCCGGAAGTATTGGTTCCGAATAGCTTTGAACTTGATATGATCGCTATCGAGACGAGTTTTCTTACATTGCTTCTGAGCTCAGTTCATATTTGTTCGGAACATTCTGAGTTGGGGTGTCCACCATCGCTTCTAATGTGCTGTAAGTTGGAGGACAGCGGTGGATGCTTTTACTGCATCAAGAATCATATCTCTTAGCATTCTGGGAGATTTTTCAAGGTTTGATTCAGATGGCTGTTCGTGTAGGTATTGCCAGACCATTCGGGAGGCATGGGATAGTGTATTGAGAGTTTTGGAGAATATGTCCCAATCTGTTTTATTCCAGTTGTATCTTATCATGTTGGAGTCGGTGGTGACTAGTTCAGATTCTGCCACAATATCGAATCGAATTGTTGCATGGTCTGAGTCAGTTGAAGCATTGTCATCCACTGCCCAATTTATAACTGAGTCATGGATAGCTTTTGATGTGAAGGCAAGGTCGATAATAGAGATTTCCTTGCTAATTCGGTAATAGTATGTTGGGGTGTCCGGTTCATTGAGGAGGTAAAAGTTGTTTGTTTCCATGATCTGAACAATTTCGTCTGCGCGTTTTGGTGTTTTGATTTGTGAATTCCACCAGGTAGGATGGGCATTCATATCACCAGCATTAATGCATCATTTAGGCAATGGGATATTGGTGAAGCTTCTTGGGATGGTGTAGAGGTTAGAGGATCCTTCATGTTCATTATAAATATTGAAGACTGTGATCGGTGCAATTGAGGGAGTTGATATTTCATGGATTTGAATATCTGGATCCTGGCTGATATCGGTACGTGGGGAGCATTTGATATAGGAGTTGTTTTTGGCCACATAGGCAATTGTCCTATTGTGTGTTCTTAAGTTTTTAGGTGGTATCAGTAGCTCAAATCCTGGGTGGGTTGTAATGAATGTATTGTCTGGGTTGAATCCAGGTTCTTGGAGTAAAAGAAGGTTGGCTGTTTCAACTGCAAAGTCAAGAAGTGTATTGATAACTAAGGAGGAACAGTTGCAATTATGTTGTATGATTCGAATTTTTGTTGATGAATAAGAAGGTTGTTTAGGCATGGATAGGAGCTGGGTGGTCTTTCATAAACCTGGCTCGTACTTCGGCACGGACAGCGGTGATTGTTGGGCATTTCGAATCATTGGCCCGGTGATTTCCCTTGCAGTTGAAACATTTGACAATATCGTGGTCGCACTGTTCTGGGACATGATCCGCACCAGTGGGAAGTAGTAGTGTGAGGTTCGGCACATATATTACATATGGCAGGTTGTTTGCAGCCGAGGTAGGAGTGGCCAAATTGTTGGTAATTAGTGCATTGATCGGTTGGTCGGGATGCCACATATCGTTCAGCCTTGCGTGTTTTTCCATCTACCTGAGCGCCGTGGTGTTGTATAAGTTTTGCTTTCTGTTCAGTACCGAATGCAATGACCATGGTGGTTGCTTTTTTTTGTGGTCGGGTCTCTGGATTTGTCAGGGATCGTGGTAGGGTTGTGAGCTTGATATGATTGTTGTTCATCTCAATATCTTCTTTCAACAATTTCATTCCCGTTTCACACTCAGGAAACATATTAATGTCGATGGAATGAACCATCATTCGGATCCAGGATTCCTGGTTTTTGAGACTCTGGGCATTTGTATCAACCGAACGAACTGTTTCCTCAACAGCAGCTTTGTGAGCTAGTACCAATTGAACAGGGCACACATCAGCAATGAGGAGGACCAGGTGGTTTTTGTAGTTTGCAGAAACATGGCCAATATTGGCCAAGGGATCAGCCTGGCATCTGCGGAGGGTGGCGTTGATTGCAAGTTTCAGTTGGGTAAGATCGGCAGTGACTGGTTGTTAACTATGTCGGGTAATTACCAGTGTGCGTTGTTTTTTGGTAAGGGGGCGCGGATTAAGGGTGCGTCCATTCTTGTCTTTCGGGGGGTCTTTCTTTGCGCATGTGGATGCAATTGCTGACCATAACCTTGGCTTAGGGAAAGTCCCTTCCGGAACTGCTGGTGTTAGCAGGTCTGGGAGTGCTGGCGGTGCATCTTTCTGTGAGGGTTGAATTTGGACAAGATATTCGAATCGTTTTCCAAGAGTGGCGATAGTATTGAGGGCAATTTCATGTTTGGTTTCAATTGAGGCCATGCGAGTTGCCAATTTTCGGTTTTGGGTGGTAAGACGTTTGTTGATTTTAAGAATATCCTTGTAAAGTGGTTCAAGGATGGCTTTGAATACCTTATGAATTCGGTCTTCGTCTTCATCGTTTGGATCCAATAGGTTGGTAATAGGGTCTTGATAATCTTCATCTTCAGAATCATCATCATCTTCAGAGCTTTGGTCTTCAATCTCATCATTCTCGGGGGCATCTCCAAGATTCAGATCTTCATCTCCAGGGTTTCCGATATTGTCAGGGTTGGTTGGTTGTTGAGGTGGGGATGATGGTTGGGGTGGTCCAGAGGATGCTCTGTTAAGAGCTGTATCAATGGCCTTACCAGTACTCGAACATGTACGAGTAATATTGAGTTGTGGGTATGGTGAGCTTGACTGCAGTCTGCGTGAGCTTCCGTATTTGCCCTTCCGTCCTCGTTTAGATATGTAGCCCGTGTGGACTGTACTTGATACAGCGGGGGCGTCCATTGCGGAGAGTGGGTCTGAACTTGGATTTGGGTAGAGATGCATTCCATATGTACTGGAAGCACCAGCTGAGGGTGGGGGTGGCATAGGGTCTGACATGAATGTCTTGTCAGGGTTCACTGTATTCTAGATATGTTACAGTTATTGTAAATTTCAAAGTATTTTGAAATTGGTAAAAATCCGACGTGTGAATGTTGTTATATGTGGCATCGGTACCACCTGTACCCAGAGGGGGTTAGAGCTTCACCTCCTTTGTCCTAGCAAGGTGTTGGAGCCTTGTACTAGAGCCTTTGCTTCCTCACAGCAGTTACAGAGACACCCAATAATGGGGCTGTAAAACCACTGCAAGTAAGGAAGTGCAACTTAACTCTGGAGGATTCACCCAAAGACTCTGGGGGTCAATGGCGGCAAAGTAGCCGGATGTCGTCGCCTACACCCTGGTAGGTCTGCTGGGCCCAGGTGGCCAATGGGTTCCAAAGAAGGGTATGTAAATAGTGCGAAAATTTGAACATCAGGTGTTGCCCGATTAGGCTGACACTTCGGCAGGGTAGACCTGGAAGTGTTTCGAGACTGTGATATCAAGGGCGTTCCGAACGGATGAAAACTCTTAGAGAAACGATGAGATTCGAAATCGTGTTTTTGGCTTCGAGAAATTTTGGCCCTGGCAGGCTGGGGCTTGTAGGGAGGTGTGGATGGTTCGTTCTAAGGGCTTTGTATGCCGCTGAATCGATCGCCGTTGTCCGTTTGTGAATCGGAGTTGATTCTGCTGAGATAGAGGGGGGGTAGTGCTGAAAAAGCGACTTTTCGATGAAATTTTATAACTATTGCAAATCTTGAGCTTTTAGTCTGCAATTGAAGCGTGGGCCTCGTTTATATGTAGACTCAATGCTCCCACAGTATGAGGTCAATTGGAAAAGAATTGGTTGTTGAATAATCGGTGGGGGTCCTTTTGCAGGGGGGCTAAAAGAGCGGGTAAGGGGTCCAGCTTGCCACCCACCAACAACAAAGGTCCTATGAAAGAGATGCACTGTCGTAGGGGGGGTAATCAGGGGTAGGGAATCGATTCGCAGTGTCTGTTTGTCAATAGCTGTTGTGGTTGTTGACTTATGTTCGAAAATCGGTTTTACTGGTGTGGTTGTCGCTTTTCAGCCTTTCCCCATTGCTATATGTGGGTCGTTCAGAAAATTTTTCCAAGGTTTCATTGCTTTGTCGGTATATAGAAGATGCTTCCAGAGATATCGAGGGTGAACCACTCCAATTTCTTTCCGCATTCTTTGTCTTTCGCGTTGATATAAGGGGCACCTCAAAAGAAGATGTTCTGGTGACTGGGGACCTCCATTGCGATATGGACAGTGTGGGGAGTCAACAGAGTTTGTTGTTATTTTGTATAGGTAACTGCGGAAGTAACCATGGCCTGTTCGTAATTGTGTGACAGATGAGGTAATCTGGCGGTTACCACTGGTGAAGATCTGGTCTGGTTTGGTACAGAAAGTTCCAACATTGTTCTTTCCCTTTGCTGGGTGTCGCATCCACCAATCGCCCCATTCCTGCATTTTGGCTGCTCGGGTTACCCTCTTGAGGTAGGATAAGGAGGTATGATAGTAGGTAGGTGGTTTTTCGAGAGTGGCCTTTTTTGCCAACTTGTGGGCAAGTTCGTTTCCAGGTACGTCTGTATGGCCAGGAACCCATTGTACTGTGATCGTAGTCTTGAGTGCGTGGAGGTTGTTGGAGATATTGGAGAGTGCCAGGGAAGTGGACTGTCCAGGGCCGGGTTTGAAAGTATTGAGACGTTGTATGGCAGCTTGATTGTCTGTGAAGATCCATATGTGTCTTTTGGTGAGATTATTACATTGACATATCTGAAAGCATGTTTTTGCAGCTTTAAGAATTCCAAGTAATTCGGCATCGTAAACTTCTTGTTGATGGCCCATTGGGTAGGTGGCTTCCATGACTGCTTCTCCTGTCATTTCCACAACGGTTCCTGCCCCAATGTTTTCCTTCAACATTGATCCATCTGTATAATAAACAATATTGCGGTCATCTTTTTTCAACTTTGCGTACTGGGTTTCGTGGGCTTTGGCTTCCTTTTCTTTTGGAAGGGGACTAATGTGTGTTTTGACTCTGCTTTCGATCCATGGTGGGCAGGCGTTGGTAGAATAGGTTTCGATCTCCGAGCTCTTTGAGATCCATGGACTGAGGGTGGATAACGTTACGATGAGACGTGATTCAAATTTGCAATTATTTTGTTGCATGCTGTCCCAAGGAATCCAGGGTCCAGTGGGGTTACTGGACTCAGGAGATTCATAAAATGGAGGGAATGTCGATGGGCAACGTTGTCGGATTGGGTGCATTTCGGGAAATGTGAGTATTCAAATTGCATATTTTCTTCGCATGTGATTAAGTCGTACAGCTACCGGGGGGAGGGCACCTTCGTTGTGCAAGGATATTGTTGGTGATGTACGGAAGGCTCCAAGTATACAACTAAGAGCTGTATTCTGAACTGTTTCAAACTTATGTTGATACGTTGCTTGCCCTTTCCACCATACTTCGGCCCCAAAGTCGCAAATAGGTATAACACATGCATTGTATAGTTGGCGGACTGTGCTAGGAGTTAATCCTGATTCTGTATTGGCTAGTGATTTGAGGGTTCCAAGGGCTCTTTTGCCACTTGTGGCCTTCAGCATAACATGGTGTTTGAAGTTGATTTTCCTGTCAAACAAAATACCAATCCACCTTAGCACATCTGGGCTGATGCCCTTAGTGCCAGGGGAGATGGTTGTGCCATTGGGTAGGGTAATCTTTTCATCATCTGTGGTATCGCTGTTTCGTTTGTTGTGGAAGTGCATCATCTCTGACTTTGAGTCGTCAAATGGTACAGCATTGTTTGCGGCCCATTTGAAAGCTGTTCGTGCAGCTGCGTCCAGGCAACGTGCATTATAGGCTTTTAATTTACTTCGAACCACAATGGCAACATCGTCAATGTAGCTTGGAGTCCAGAAGTAGGGTAATTGGATTGTGAGTTCGTAGAAGAGAGGACTGAGATACAGGAGGAAAAGAATTGGTGATGCTGGTTATCCCTGTTCGGACAGGACTGAGATCTTCCTTTCTTCCATCAAATGCCATTGCTGTTGTGCGGTTGGATAAGAAGTGTTCGGGGGGCGGGATACAATGAGTGAAGAAGAAAGGGGAAGTGTGGAGGAGGGTAAACTCCAAGGGGAGAGCCCGCATGATATGCAGCACCAGGCCGAACGAAACTGACAAATTTCTCACTATTGTACCAAGTGTGTTACAGACCACTATGATTGTTTTTCAATATTTCTTTGTAACTAGAGCAGGGGTGACAGGAGGCTGCGGAGCGGTGCTGCCTAGCCAGGG
Source organism: Wilcoxina mikolae CBS 423.85 (assembly GCA_014904905.1). NCBI lineage: Eukaryota > Fungi > Ascomycota > Pezizomycetes > Pezizales > Pyronemataceae > Wilcoxina > Wilcoxina mikolae. The sequence goes on along the minus strand of MU122501.1, from coordinate 7,071 downwards.
GTTTTTCGTTTTTCCTTCGTTCTGTTTCATTTGTTATGCTTGTTCATGGTTATTTGTTTCTACTTCACCGGCCATAGCCTGCGGGCTGCATGCTGTATGATGAATAAATAAATAAATAAATAAACCTCAACTGTCACACAATTACGATCAGGCCATGGTTACTTTCGCAGTTACCTATACAAAATACCAACAAACTCTGTTGACTTTCCACACTGTCCATGTCACTATGGAGGTCCCCAGTCACCAGAACATCTTCTTTTGAGGTGCCCCTTATATCAACGCGAAAGACAAAGAATGCGGTAAGAAATTGGAGTGGTTCACCCTCAATATCTCTGGAAGCATCTTCTATATACCAACAAAGCAATGAAACCTTTGAAACATTTTCTGAACGACACACATAAAGAAACAGGAAGGTGGTACCTGGGTCAATTCCGCGATGATGAATATCTTGGGCAGGGTAACAATTCGATTGCGGGTCAGAGAACTGTCTACAACGAGGGGGATAAACATCAGAGCGACAGTGGAGAGGATGATGAGGAGTGTGAGGAAGAATTGGTGGGGGTAGAGGTAGTGGGATAGAATGATAAAAGGAGAAAGGGGAAGGGTGGAGGAGAGTAAACTCCAGGGGGAGAACCCATGTGATATGCAGGACCAGGCAGAACAAAACTGATATATTTTTCACTATTGTACGAAGTGTGTTACAGACCACTATGATTTCTTGAGTATTTCTTTGTAACTAGAGCAGGGGTGACAGGAGGCTGAGGAGCGGTGCTACCTAGCCAGGGGTTTTTCGTTTTTCCTTTGTTCAGTTACATTTGTTATGTTTGTTCTGGGTTATTTGTTTGTACGTCACCGGCCATAGCCTGCGGGCTGCATGCCGTATGATGAATAAATAAATAAATAAATAAAAGTCGTACAGCTACCGGGGGGAGGGCAGATTCATTGTGTAGGGCTATTGTTGGTGATGTACGGAAGGCTCCAAAAATACAACGAAGGGCCGTATTCTGAACTGCCTCAAACTTCTGTTGATACGTTGCTTGCCCCTTCTACCACACTTCAGCCCCAAAGTCGCAGATAGGTATAACACATGCATTGTATAGTTGGCGGACTGTGCTAGGAGTTAATCCTGATTCTGCATTGGCTAGTGATTTGAGGGCTCCAAGGGCTCTTTTGCCACTTGCGGCCTTCATCATTACATGGTGTTTGAAGTTGATTTCCCTGACAAACCAGATGCCAATCCACCTTACTACATCTGGGCTGATACCATTTGTATCAGGGGAAATGGTTGTGCCATTGGGTAGGGCAATCTTTTCATCATCTGTGGTTTCGCCATTTCGTTTATTGTGGAAATGCATCATCTCTGACTTTGAGTCGTCAAATCGTACAGCAATGTTAGCGCCCCATTTGAAAGCTGTTTGTGCAGCTGTGTCCAGGCAACGTTCATTATAGTCTTTTGATCTACTTCGAACCACAATCGCAACATCACCAATGTAGCTTGGAGTCCAGAAGCAAGGGTAGTAGGTTGTGAGTTCGCAGAAGAGAGGACAGAGATACAGGAGGAAAAGAATTGGTGATACGTGTGATTCTTGGGGGATTCCTGTTCGGACAGGACTGAGGTCTTCCTTTCTTACATCAAATCCCAGTGCTGTTGTACAGTTGGATAAGAAGTGTTCCACCCAAAATAGAATTGGTATTGGGTAGCCCAATTGTCGTAGGGTTTGGAGGATGAGATCATTGGATACATTGTCAAATGCACCGCTTACATCCATAAAGAGGGCAGTGGTAATTTCTTTTGCTTGCTTTCCTTGTTCAATTTCATGAGGAAGTGCCATGGCAGCATTTATTTATTTATTTATTTATTCATCATACAGCATGCAGCCCACAGGCTATGGCTGGTGAAGTACAAACAAATAACCATGAACAAGCATAACAAATGAAACCGAACAAAGGAAATACGAAAAACCCCTGGCTAGGTAGCACCGCTCCGCAGCCTCCTGACACCCCTGCTCTAGTTATAAAGAAATATTCAAAAACAATCATAGTGGTCTGTAACACACTTAGTACAATGGTGACAAATTTGTGAGTTTGGTTCGGCCTGGTCCTGCATATCATGCGGGCTCTCCCCCTGGAGTTTAGCCTCATCCACCCTTTCCCATTCTCCTTCGCTCAATCTATCTCACCACACCTTCCCCTTCCAATTCTTCCTCCTTCTTCTCATCATCCTCTCCACTCTCACTCTGATGTTCCTCAACATCATTGTTGACAGTTCCCTCATCCACAATCCGGTTGTTACCCTGCCCAAGGTATTCATAATCGCGGAATTGGCCCAAATACCACCATCGTGTTGCTATGTGTGTGTCGTACAGAAAATGTTTCAAAGGTTGCATTGCTTTGTCGGTATATAGAAGATACTTCCAGAGATATCGAGGGTGAACCACTCCAATTTCTTTCCGCATTCTTTGTCTTTCGCGTTGATATAAGGGGCATCTCAACAGAAGATGTTCTGGTGACTGGGGACCTCCATAGCTACATGGAAAGTGTGGGGAGTCAACAGAGTTTGTTGGTATTTTGAATAGGTAACTGCGGAAGTAACCATGGCCTGTTCGTAATTGGGTGACAGTTGAGGTAAACTGGCGGTTACCACTGGTGAAGATCTGGTCCGGTTTGGTACGGAAAGTTCCAACGTAGTTCTTTCCCTTTGCTGGGTGTCGCATCCACCACTCGCCCCATTCCTGCATTTTAACTGCTCGGGTTATCTTCTTTAGGTAGGATAAAGAGGTATGATAGTAGGTAGGTGGTTTTTCGAGAGTGGCCTGTTTTGCCAACTTGTCAGCAAGTTCGTTTCCAGGTACATCTGTATGTCCAGGAACCCATTCATCAGCAAAAACAGATTTTTGTTGATAAAGGCTATTCAACATTCTGCGCCCATGAATGCCGAAACACAATGTGGGCATTGGTGAGAATGGCACTTGAAGGTGCATCATCGCGAAGATGAAATAGAACGTTCAGAAAGCATTCATGAATGCTTCATGAACCTCGCTAAACAAAGCGGAAATTAATTCAAGCCACACAATTAAGGTCACAAATGCAATTTCCGAATGCAAGTACGCTTGTATACGAGTTCTCATTAAACTAAGGTCTAGCCTCAGACACTAATTACCAGCTTCAAGTTCACAATCTTATTTTTCTTTACCACACCATCCGACTAAACTATGTGCGATACTAGGAGTAGAGCAGCCGGTCGAGAGCTAATGATGGACGTACGCCATCGTGCTTGCACCGTCTTAATGTGCTCGGCGAGACGAATCGAATGGCCCTATCCACGGGTTAATCGGAGTTGAACTGCAAAGGTTAGATGAATTCAGTGGGAGGAGCAGCAGCAGCAGCAGCAGCAGCAGTAGAGCAACCGGTCGAGAGCCAATAATAGACGTACGCCAGCGTGCTTGCACCGTGTTAATGTACTCGGCGAGACGAATCGAATGGCCTTATCCACGGGTTAATCGGAGTTGATCTGCAAAAGTTTCGAAGGGGTCAGCCGTGGAGGAATGCTTGGTGCAGTAAGTGAATTACTTTGGGGTAGTGTATAAAAAGGCGGTTCGTAACTGATGATGGTGATAGTGATGGTGATGTTGATGGTAGTGGTGATGGTGGTGGCGATAGGGATGGTGATGGTAATGGTGATGGTAACAACGGTGCAAATAAAGGGTGGAGCGAACAAAATTAGAATTCGGAGTTGTAAGAGTGATGGTGATGGTGATGGTGATGGTGATGGTGCAAAGAAAGGGTGGAGCGACTGAAATAAGGCTTCAGGGGTTGAAGGGTGGTGAGAAAGTTCTAAGTCTGAAATCGGCAGGGACGGAATCATCTACATGGATCTTGCCATCGTCAGGTACTGCTCACTGATCAGATGAGCCAATTGGTCATCTCATCAATGATAATAAGCTTCCAACAACGTAATTTGAGTAAATACATTACCATGCGATTACAGAAACCTCGGAAACCTGGCAGTAACATCGGAAACCTCAAAAAGAGAAAAGCCTTTTTGCTGATATTGTACTTTGATCGTAGTCTTGAGTGCATGGAGGTTGTTGGAGATATTGGAGAGTGCCAGGGAAGTGGACTGTCCAGGGCCGGGTTTGAAAGTATTAAGACGGTGTATGGCAGCTTGATTGTCTGTGAAGATCCATATGTGTCTTTTGGTGAGGTTATTAAATTAACATATCTGAAAGCTGGTTTGTGCAGCTTTAAGAATTCCAAGTAATTCGGCATCATAATCTTCTTGTTGATGGCCCATTGGGTAGGTCGCTTCCATGACTTCTTCTCCTGTCATTTCCACAACGGTTCCTGCCCCAATGTTTTCCTTCAGCATTGATCCATCCGTATAACAAGCAATATTGCTGTTATCTTTTTTCAACATTGCGTACTGGGTTTCGTGGGCTTTGGCTTCCTTTTCTTTTGGAAGGGGACTAATATGTGTTTTGACTCTGCTTTCGATCCATGGTGGGCAGGCGGTGGTAGAATAGGTTTCTATCTCCGAGCTGTTTGAGATCGATTGACCGAGGGTAGATAATGTTTCGATGAGACGTGTTTCAAATTTGTGATTATTTTGTTGCATGCTGTCCCAAGGAATCCAGGGACCACTTGTATTACTGGACTCAGGTGATTCATAAAATGGAGGGAATGTCGATGGGCAACGTTGTCGGATTAGGTGTATTTCAGGAAAGGTGAGTATACGAATTGAATATTTTCTTTGCATGTAATTATGTGGTACAGCTACGAGGGGGAGAGCAGATTCGTTGTGTAAGGCTATTGTTGGTGATATACGGTAGGCTCCAAGTATACATCGAAGAGCTGTATTCAAAACTGTTTCAAACTTCTGTTGATATGTTGCTTGCCCTTTCCACCATACTTCGGCCCCAAAGTCGCAATCGGGAATAACACATGCATTGTATTGTTGCCGGACTACGCTAGGCGTTAATCCTGATTCTGTATTGGCTAGTGATTTGAGGGCTCGAAGGGCTCTTTTGCCACTTGTGCCCTTCAGCATAACATGGTGTTTGAAGTTAATTTTCCTGTCAAACCACATACCAATCCACCTTACCACGTCCGAGCTGATGCCCTTAGTGCAAGGTGAGATGGTTGTGCCATTGGGTAGGGTAATCCTTTCATCGTCTGTGGTATCGCCGTTTCGTTTATTGTGGAAATGCATCATTTCTGACTTAGAGATGTCGAATTGTGCAGCATTGTTTGCGGCCCATTTGAAGGCTGTTCGTGCAGCTGCTTCCAGGCAAAGTGTATTATAGGCTTTTGATTTACTTCGAACCACAATAGCAACATCATCAATGTAGCTTGGAGTCCAGAAGCAGGGGTAGTATGTTGTAAGTTCATAGAAGAGAGGACTGAGATACAGGAGGAAAAGAATTGATGATGCGGGTGATCCAGGAGGGATCCCTGTTCGGACAGGACTGAGGTCTTCCTTCCTTCCATCGAATGCCAGTGCTGTTGTGCGGTTGGATAAGAAGTGTTCTACCCACAATTGAATTGGTATTGGATAGCCCATTTGTCGAAGGGTTTGGAGGAGGCAATCTTGGGATACATTGTCAAATGCGCCGCTTACATCCATAAAGAGGGCAGTGGTGATTTTCTTTGCTTGCTTTCCTTGTTCAATTTCATGTGTAAGTGCCATAGCAGCATCAATAGCAGAACGTTGTCTTCGTCCCCCTATTTGATCTTTGTGAAGCAGGTTGTATTTTTCAGACATATATGCAAGTTGGTTTGCGATCAGCTTTTCAAGTGTCTTCCCAAGGCAATTGAGAAGAGCAACAGGTCGGTAGGCCTTCAGTATTGAATAATCAGGTTTTGCTGGTTTGGGAATAATCACAGTCGTGGCTTGTCGCCAGCAGGTGGGGTTGTATCCTGTGGTTCTGAGTAATGCAAACAGACTGTTGAATTGTTCGGGGGCTGCTAAGTAGGCATTTCGGAGACAGTGAAAGGGGTGTCCATCAGGTCCGAGTGCTTTGCGTGGTGCAGAGGTAACAATTGCTTCTTTTATTTCGGTAGGGGTAAATGTGACCCAGGGTAGTGTTTGTCGATTACTGACATTAGTCGGGGGAGGTGCTACTTGTGGGGAAGGAAACATTGTAGATCGGAAAAGAGCAGCCCTTTTCTCAAAAGTAACTACTGTTGTGTTGGAGAATGACAGGGGTGATGTTCTCTGGGGTTTCCTTGGGTTGGTGTAGTGGCGGGCACTAAATATTTCAGTGCCTTGTGCATTTGCTAAAAAGTCAATCCACATGGATGTTTTGAAGGTGCGAATATCCTGGCAGTATTGGTTCCGAACAGCTTTAAACTTGATATGATCGCTGTCACGGTGAGTTTTGTTCCATTGCTTCTGAGCTCGGTTCATATTTGTTCAGGAGATTTTGAGTTGGGGTGTCCACCAGCTCTTCGAATACGTTGTAAGTTGGAGGACAGGGGTGGATGCCTTAACCGCATCAAGCATCATGTCTCGTACAAGTTTGGCAGATTTATCAAGGTTTGATTCGGTTATCTGTTCGTGTACGTATTGCCAGACCATTCGTGAGGCATGGGAAAGTGTATTGAGAGTTTTGAAAAATATGTCCCAATCTGTTTTGTTCCAGTTGTATCGTATCGTATTGGAGTCGGTGGTAAGTATTTCAGATTCAGCCACAATATCGAATCGAATTGTTGCGTGGTCTGAGCCAGTTGAAGTATTGTCATCTACTGCCCAGTTTATAACTGAATCATGGATAGTTTGTGATGTAAAGGCAAGGTCGATAATAGAGGTTCCATTGCCCGTTTGGTAATAGTATGTTGGGGTGTCTGGTTCATTGAAGAGATAAAAGTTGTTAGTTTCCATGATCTGAACAATTTCGTCTGCGCGTTTGGGTGTTTTGATTTGTGAATTCCACCATGTATGATGGGCATTCATATCACCAGCAATAATGCATCGTTCAGGTAATTGGATTTTGGTGAACCTGCTTGGGATTGTGTATAGGTTAAAGGATTCTTAATGTTCATTATAATTATTGAAGACTGTTATCGGTGCAA
>MU122500.1:0-21707 GCA_014904905.1 Wilcoxina mikolae CBS 423.85 | reverse complement strand
TCGCTGTTTCGTTTGTTGTGGAAGTGCATCATCTCTGACTTTGAGTCGTCAAATCGTACAGCATTGTTTGCAGCCCATTTGAAAGCTGTTCGTGCAGCTGCTTCCAGGCAACGTGCATTAAAGGCTTTGGATTTGCTTCGAACCACAATGGCAACATCGTCAATGTAGCTTGGAGTCCAGAAGCAGGGGTATTGGGTTGTGAGTTCGTAGAAGAGAGGACTGAGATACAGGAGGAAAAGAATTGGTGATGCGGGTGATCCTTGAGGGATCCCTGTTCGGACAGGACTGAGGTCTTCCGTTCTTCCATCAAATGCCAGTGCTGTTGTGCGGTTGGATAAGAAGTGTTCTACCCACAATAGAATTGGTATTGGGTAGCCCAGTTGTCGTAGGGTTTGGAGGAGGCGGTCTTTAGATACATTGTCAAATGCGCCGCATACATCCATAAAGAGGGCAGTGGTGATTTCTTTTGCATGCTTTCCTTGTTCAATTTCATGTGTAAGTGCCATGGCGGCATCGATAGCCGAACGTTGTCTTCGTCTCCCTATTTGATCTTTGTGTAGTAGGTTGTATTTTTCAGCCATATATGCAAGTCGGTTTGCCATCAGCTTTTCAAGGATCTTGCCAAGGCAATTGAGAAGAGCAACAGGTCGGTAGGCCTTAGGTATTGAATAATCAGGTTTTCCTGGTTTGGGAATAATCACAGTCGTTACTTGTTGCCAGCAGGTGGGGTGGTATCCTGTGGTTCCGAGTAATGCAAATAGACTGTTGAATTGTTCGGTGGCTGCTAAGTAGGCATTTCGGAGACAGTGAAAGGGAAGTCCATCAGGTCCGGGGGCTTTGCGTGGTGCAGAGGTGAAAATTGCTTCTTTGATTTCGGTGGGAGTAAATGTGACCCATGGCATTGTTTGTCGATTGGTGACATCAGTCGGGGGAGGTGCGACTGGTGGGGGAGGGAACATTGTAGATTGGAAAAGGGCAGCCTTTTCTTCAAAAGTAATCGCTGCTGTGTTGGAGAATGACATGGGTGGTGTTCTCTGGGTTTTCCTTGGTTTGGTGTAACGGAGGGCAGTAAATATTTCAGTGCCTTGTGCATTTGCTAAAAAGTCAATCCACATTGATGTTTTGGAGGTGCGAATATCCCGGAAGTATTGGTTGCGAACAGCTTTGAACTTGATATGATCGCTATCGAGGCGAGTTTTCTTCCACTGCTTCTGGGCTCGGTTCATATTTGTTCGGGAGATTTTGAGTTGGGGTGCCCCATCACCCTCTTCTTTATCTTTATAGTCAAAAGAACTTGATTGGGATTCAGAATTCCGTTGGAGTTGTGTTACTTTTGTGTCTGGAGTAGGAGCTTCTGCAATCCAGAATCCTTCTCCCTTTCTGCCTTTGTAGAAGCGAAGCTTGAACTCTTTGTTACTTGCTTTGATATCTTCTTTTTTAAAACCGAAGACTGACTTAGCCAAGAACCTGATTGATTGTATGGTGTTTTTGTCTGAAAGTATCATCTAAGAGTTCTTTTATATTACAGATATTTTGTCTCTATATCTCTTTGAATCTTATTAATATTACTCTCTCTTTGCTCTTTCTCTATATCAGGCTTTTTCTAAGTTCAGTTACCATCTTAGCCTCTTTGTTGGTGTTCATCTGGAGTTTACCCAGTCCATATATTTCTTTATTAGATATCTATTTGCGGCTGCTGATATCTTCTGATGGATATAAGGGCATATGTCCTGGTATAAATAGATCAGTGTAGATGTGGTAGCAAACGAATTAGGTGATAAAGATGATATCAATTGTAAGGGAAGGTGAGTAAGATAATCACTAGGGTACAAAAGTATTTGGCAAGGTGATTATAAATGAAGGGTACTTTCCCTGCCTCATCTGACAAGTATATTTGTATGCCAAGCACGCCAGAGAGCCAAGTGCACTTATAAGGCCAACTGAACTTACCATTCCAAGTGCACTTACCATGCCAAGTGGACATACCAGGTCAAGTGCACCTGGAACCGCCATTACAACTGATTATGAATCTGCCATAACAGGCTTTCTTGAGCTGTTTGTCAGTTGTCCAGTACATTGGAAAGATAAGACCATACTTTATGAGAACGCTCTAATCATTTGGCAACTGCATGTCATAGTACATTATTTATGTCTTAGGACAGGACTTTTATAATTGCCAACGAAGCACTGATATTTGCTGCAAATACCTTGGACTGAATAACGATATCTATGTAATCTTCTGTAATAAAGTATATGTTGGCATACTACACCACTTGGTCAAAAGGCAACTATGACACCACTTGTATTATCCAACAACCTCTTATAATCGGTACTTCCCCTGTGGTAATTACATCATCTCCTCTTTAAGCTGTACATGTTCTCAGGTCCTAGGCAAGCCAGTCAATATTATATGGTATATTCTGAGGAGATTAGACCCTGTAAGTCCAATTATTGCTTTCCCTTCTAAGGGAATCTTATCTGCTCAGAGTGGAAATTGAACCACAGACCTTGTTGGTATCATACTGAAACAAAGTATATGTTTGTGTACTATACTACTTGGATAAAAGGCAACTATGCCACCACGTGTATCATCTGACAACCCCTTATAACCGGTACTTCCCCTGTGGCTTTTACATTATTCCTTCTTTTAGGTGGATATGTCCTCAGGTCCCAGGCAAGCCAGTCAACATTCTATGGTATTGTAAGGGCGGATAAGTTTAGATACAGTTGCAAACGGAATAGTGTTGGAGAGGATGATATCAATTGTACAGTATATAAGTAAGTATGAAAGTAAGATAATCGCTAGTGTATCAAAAGCACTTCACCAGGTGATTATATATGAAGGGGGGTTACACGGCCCCAGCGGCCAAGTGCATCTGAGAGGCCATGTGCACTTGCGAGACAAGTGTACTTACGAGGCCAAGTGCACCTGCGGGCCAAGTGCACTTACGAGGCCAAGTGCACCTGCAAGCTAAGTGCACTTACGAGGCCAAGCATATCTGGCACCGCCATTTCATCATTCTCCTCTTTATCCGCAGGCCTCCTGAGCTGCAATCATATATACACATAAGCAAAGACTAGATTAGGTGCGTACACCTTCGTACGTCTGCATAGGTTCCACATACCAATCAGTGCTGTCACGGCGGCCTCATGGGGGATTTGGTGTGCAGAGAAATTCACCCCCAGTGGTTGGTGGTAAAACCCGTGCCAATGCCATTTATACTGAGCCGGGATCTATAAGAAATGAAGAGAAGAAAGAGAAGAGAAGGAACGTCCAATTGGCCCTGAAACCTCCAAGTCCACTTAGCCGCTTCAGTAGCAGGTCTCGTTCCAGCCCACTCCTTCCAATCGAAGCCGCTCCAGCATCGTGGTTCCAAAATATCCAAGTGGACTTCCAGTTCCTCCGAATCCAAGTAATTGATCTCCGTAGTGTTGGCTGGCTGATGCTCGAATCGCTGGTGCCATTGGCTTCCGCCTAATTATTTCTCTTGCCGAACGCATTCATGAATGTCATCCGAGAGATAAGGTCATCGTGGCTGGTAATGCATCTCTGCAGCAGTCAATTAGCATAATAGCGTGATGTACATATCTCGGTCATTGATTCTGGTCTTGAGAGCTTCTCGAATTCGTACAATTTCTCCAATTCCATGTCTCTGTACTTTTATATATCCAAACACATGGTAGCCCTTATCGGTGTTGGCATCCACACTCGGCATTGATCATATGCGTCTCACCGATTGATTCCAAGTTGACTCGTATATCAGTTATCGGGATTCGACTTTCGGTTGCCACCCTGCTTCAGATCACGTGGTGGTTGACTTGTGTCGGCCGCATTCTGCCCTCGATTGCAGTCATCATATGTCGACATGTATTCGTACATGCTAATTTGAGTTATACCATCTATCTCGTAAGTGTGTCATAAGGTCGTACACACAAAGTCGCCATGTATGCTTTCGCTCCAGGTGCATCAAGGCATCCATTCTCCAATTCCCATGCCTTCGACTTCCGAATCCACGAACGTAGTGGGTTTGCACACGCCATGCCCTTCTGAGCCTAGCACTCTGTCGCGACGTCAATCTATTATTGTCGTATCTTCATTCAGTTATGGCCAATTGCAGGGCACATTCATTGATATATCTAATTCGTAAGTGTTCTGTACAAAGTCATAGGTACCATATAGTTCAGTATGGTCGCGCTCACAGCTCTGAAGGTCCAACGCGGTAGCCATCTCATATGTCCATTAAGGATTGCATTTGGTTCACATTCGGGCAGCTTGACATCTCAATTGCTGATTTGACATCTTTGTCAACGGATCAAAGATGACTACGATCCCTGTGTATCCAGACACGGTCGATTCTGGCAAATCTGTGACGAAGTCCAAGGTGACGCCTTCCCAGGGATGTAGTGGTGGTGGCATGTTGACTCCGTTGCAGGCATGCAGCAGGGCCTTGATTCGGTAATATACCGAGACGTCGACCGCCAATGGGTTAGTAGCGTGGGCCTTCTTACTTGTTGGTAGATCATCGTAGGGTTCAACTGTCTGGGTTGCCAAGAGCTGTCTGACAGGCTTCTCGTAGCCGATCTCATAATCGGGTCATGGCGATATGAACTCATTGACTTCCAGCGCACATGCGAGCCAAGTGTACTGACGAGCCCAAGTACGCCTGCAAATCAAGTGCACTTATTGAGCCAGGTGCACTTGACATCTGCAGCATGATGAGTTATCGTTGCCGCACTTCCGGTGCGGATTTCGTTCTAGTAGCGATTTCTCAGATTCCGGAACAGTTATTCCCCTCTTTTTCAGATCGTTGCTCCATCGACGACAATCATGTCATGCCGGTATCGTATCGATTCGTACGCATCGTCGATCTCATCAATTCTGATACTTTTGATCGCAAGTCTTCGCACAATCTCTTATGAAGTAAGTGTATCTTAAAGAAAAGGAGTAGAGTTTTGAATATAACTTTGGGCATCGCCATCCATTCAAGTGGATTAATCGTCATCCAATTCGGCCATTTGTTTTCAGCCATTTGATTCAGAACGTGCAATTTTCACTCGTTCAACCCGTATTGAGTGGGTTCTCCTGAGATTCTGTAAGCTTTATCGAGTTTTCATTACTGACCTCTACAATAGTTGATCCAACATCAAGTTCCACACGATCGTCATCCCTCATCCTGTACCTTGCAAGCCTTGCCTGAAATCGCATATCTGAGATCCGATATGTATAATATCCAAATCAAAATACAATATTCGGCCATTCAGGCCAAAGGTTTCTCCAAATCCCTTATCGATCCGGCTAGCAGGGCCCGAAATCACTCCATATTCGTGATAGATTTGCGCCATCAGACATAATTCATTCTCAATGAACCAACAAGAAGGAAATCGTTCCGACTTGATGATCCAGCCATCACGGCACCAATCAGTTAATGAATTAACCGATCCTCCCAGCACAAAATCAGTTGGTGATATGGCCATCTCGGTACGAATCGCAAAGTCAATCATTCGGCCATTTCGGTCCGAATTCATTTATTGCTGGTACGTCTATTATTCCTGATATCCGGGTGCGCTATCGGTACGTCTATCATCTTCGCTGTATCGGCCTGTATATTTTATACAACGCTGTGCCTGCTCCACTCGTGTTAGTCAATTTGATCAATGCCAAAGATGGAGCGGTAAATGTCGCCGAAACCAGGTACCACAGGTCTAACGGCCGTCCACAACGGAACCAAGGCACCGAAGCCGGTGAACTCCCTTCTTGACTTGGCGAGCCGGTAGCAGACATTCAAGCCCCACATTGTTAGTAACTCTTCTGCCGCAACTTCCGCCACTGCTCCCTGCTCGTCCATCCAACATCAGAGTTCCTGATCTGAGGTCCCGCTCCATGATGCTCCCAGCAGCCCGGTGCACTCTCCAAACTGTAGGGTGAATGCCATGACGACCTCATTGCCTTCAAAGAGGTCGTCGAATGTCGTTGCTCCAAGGAAACAAATATTCGAAGTCTTACCACTGCGCCCCTGCGAAGTTCCATTCGTATCCACGTACGGGGTTCCATCGCAATTCTGATTCGTACCCTGTGGTCCAATAGGGGTTTGCAAGGCCACGAATCGACCGGCCTTCCAGTCGATTCCCGGGTTTTGGGCCTTGAATCAAGGTAATTCCAAAACCAAATCGTATGCATTCATGGACACAATTAAGACATCTGATTCATCAACCGGTGCCAAGGATTCAAAATACTGAACCGAGAGAGTAACCTTTCTACTTTCTCTTGCATACATCATCTCGCTGCCATTGAGACTCGAGGTTGCGATGAAAGATGGTTCGTCCCGGGTGCTGAGCCGCCTTGCCAGCTTGTGCGTCATGAGCCGCCACCGCCAGTGGTCTTTCCACTGGAAGGTGTCTCGGCGGCAAAGTACATGTACATCCCGCTTAGGGATAAGACGAAGGAGAGGTCCATCCGGCCTTGGGATAAGACAATTCCGTCGATGTGCGAAGGATCGCTCGTTGTCGATTGAGAATTGATTTACTCCCGACTTGGATAACTCCCATGACGATAACAATCGGCATCCTGCAGTCGGTAGTCATTGTTACCTCATATTGCATCGCCGGTTTCTCGAAGGATGATCAGCAGCCAGAACCAGTCTCACCGAGGGGCAATAGTGATTGTAGTTGTGAGCAGGTATCGATTTATGCTTCTTTGCTCATCCGTCTTGTAGAATTGCACAATGGAGTATCGGCTTTGATTCTGCCCATCGGTAGTCTTTCTCCTTAAATGCACTTGAGTTCTCGCGTAATCATTCTCCGTAAGTGCACTTCAGAGCTTCCGCTCAGATCATAGAAAGGTAATCGTCAAGTGCGCTTAAGTGCTTCCACTAAGGTCGAAGAAAGTAATCGTCAAGTGCGCTTCAGAGCTTCCGATGAAATCAGAGGTAATCATCAAGTGTGATTGATCGTACACCTTCATTGTCAGTGACTTCTTGTCACACTCGATCGTCAATAAACCGAGGCATTCTGGGATAACTGTTATAGAATGATGAATGGATGCGTGTCGAAGTCGATCAAGACTTCGCTGGCACATGAGCTGCTCAATGGGTTGCCATCGATCGTGCGATTGATCTCATCGAACATGTTTCAAGGTCTTCTCAGCAATGACCATATGCATCGGTGACGTATTTCTCGGAGTTAATTGACCTTCGAATCATCTCTGATTCGTCACTGCCATCGTCAATTATCTCAATTAAGGTGTACCTATCAAGCTTCGACACTTATAGGTCATGAGAGCATGTGCATGAAAGTATAACGATCGAGGTCTGTGATGCGACTCTTCGAATCGATTGACCTCTGAATCGCCTCGGAATGGTGTCTGCAGTAGTCAATTGACTTGATATAGGAATACTCATGAAGTTTCAATGCTTGTAGGTCTCGAGAGTGAGGTATTGCGACTCGTTCGGAATCGTCATGTGGAGTAGGTGACACCACACTCGGGACCAATTGACCTCAGAATTGTCTTTGCGGCGGTCAATTGACTTGATTGACAAGTATACCTATCCTGATCCAATGATCTAGTGATGATACTCGGTGTAGAGCGTGAATAGAGACATCCCGAGTTCTCAGGAGTGCCTATCATGACGCTGACACGTTTCTTCAAGACTGATTGACATATAAGTCATCCTGGAATCATCCCTACTACCATCAATTAACTCAATAGGATGATTACTTATCTTGTATCGACATTCTAGCAATAGTTCTCGGTTTGGGTCTGAAGCGTGGAAAAAGTAAAGAAATCACGAAATCTTGTTAGGGAAATGTATCTGGTGACTGAAAAGCGATTATAGTGTAAGGGCGGATAAGTTTAGATACGGTTGCAAATAGAATATTGATGGGCAGGATGATATCAATTGTACAGTATGTAAGTAAGTAAGAAAGTAAGATAATCGCTAGCATGCCAAAAGAACTTCGCGAGGTGATTATATATGAAGGGCAGTTACCTGGCCCCAGCAGCCAAGTGTACCTGAGAGACCAGGTGCACATGCGAGCCAAGTGTACTTACAGGGCCAACTGTACCTGGGAGTCAAGAAGACTTACGAGGCCAAGTACGCCTGCGAGCTAAATGCGCTTACGAGGCCAAGTGCACCTGGTACCACCATTACAGGTATATCCTGATGGGATTAGATCCTGTAAGTTCAAATGTCACGTTAGCTTCTCCCAGAGTCTTATTTGTCCACACTGGGAAATGAACCACTGTCCTTGTTGGCATCATACTGTAACAAGCATATGATGACATTCTATACCACTTGGCCAAAATGTAACTATGTTACCACTTGTGTCATTCAATAATACCTTATCACCTGTACTTCCTCTGCGGCTATTATGTCTTCGATCTGTACCTTTTGTAGACAGTCTACTCCTAGTATCACAGTATTATATATTTCGTATTGTCTGGATACTAAGCTATTATATACCTGTTTTAGCTGGGACAGGACTTCACTGAGTTAAAATATATTGGTTTGTATCTGCAAGATTAACGCATCCATTTAGCCCAATTCTGCCTTGATATTGTTGTTTGATGTAACTAACCACTCAAAGATGATATTATGACAATGGCCTCATAACAGACGACTTTCTTCCCCCTATCTCCTGCTGATACCAATGCACTTTCCCTTGGAACCAAAGTTACTGCTTCCCCATACTGATATCTGACCCAGTATCCGATAATGCCTCAAGTATAATCAAAATCTGCTCTTCAAAAAAATCGATTAAAAACATTCCAACTACTGAATATGGATACTAGGTCAATATCCCAATCGATCATTGTACACGTTCTTTATACCTGAAGTAACTGGACAGAGGGATTGTAATCTGAAGGGTGCCAAAGACAATTTAGCATCTAGAGATATGGTAGGACAACAGCTGCTATAAGGGAAAACAGGATAATGATCTTGAGATATGTAAGAGACTACTATCTGCTAGTATATGTATGATATGGAAGGTCTTGATTTGATCTATGGATACTCATAGCTAATGCCACCTAGATGTAGTGCTCTTCTCATTCATGTTTGCAGTTATAACTTCCTTCAAGAAGAGAATCTCTTTTCTAACAGCTGGCATGAAACTCAAAGTCAGGTTTGTAATATCAGCACACTCCCTGTCAGATGTGGCAGTCAATAACTGGAATAAAGTAGCCCAATCAAGTGGTGAAGTGTCAAGAACCTTTGACCACTGTGCAAGGTAAAAAGATGGCTTCAATATAAGTATTTCTTTGCTAACAATATAATATAACACTTAGGGTTTCTTTGCTAACAATATAATATAACAGTGGAGGTACCATTCCAAATTTATCAGCACAAGTGATA
This sequence comes from Wilcoxina mikolae CBS 423.85, assembly GCA_014904905.1. NCBI lineage: Eukaryota > Fungi > Ascomycota > Pezizomycetes > Pezizales > Pyronemataceae > Wilcoxina > Wilcoxina mikolae. Next base: position 12,357 of record MU122500.1, on the reverse strand, counting down.
GCTATATTCCTTTTAGATCCTAATTGTTCTGAATGTGTTAAAGATTCGCTCAGTATGTGAAAGTCACTAAAGATGAAGATTCAAGACAAATATGTTTGACTTTCCAATCTTATATGGTGAAGACTTGATTTCCCCATCCAGAACCTTGCCCTTGAACCCTTGAAGATTCAAGGGGTCATTATACCTCTTTCTTCTATATATACTCTTCTCATGAGATCTTCCATCTAACCATCCTTCCCACCAATGTTCATCCTTCAATAACAATTCTTCCACTATTTGTAAAACCCTCCATATATTTCCTTTAGGTTTTCCTATTGAATGAATACAATCCTTACTGATACAGATCCATTGAACATCTGTGGCTCAGACTGTTCATTAACTTTCAATCCCTTAACCTCCATACGAATGATATCATTTCGTTTTTAAGCTGTATAATTGACTGCAGTCAACATACATTTCATCATCGAAAGCTTCGTCAGCAATGACTCAAACTCAGGTACATTCGTATCTACAACCTTTCAGCTATCGGCAATACTTCAGAGATATGAGCTGGCTGAGTAGCGAGCTAGTAACAACTATCAGTTTTTAATTATTGATGTATCTAACAACCTAGATACTGATCTTCATTCCTTATCTGTTGTACTGAGAAAGTTCTCTGTTTTGCAGATATGTCAACATACTGGAACAGTACTTCAACTATGCTGATCAAGTCATTTGGCAGTGGAATAATCCATTGTGACACCACATCAATGGTGTTGTACATCTAAGGTATGATATTTGTTATGTACAGTTGGATTTAAAATGCCAATTGTTGATTTCTAAGACCAAGCTTTCTACTCTGACAAGAAATTCGTAACATCTGTTTCTTCTGCAATATAGATTATAGGTATGATCATTGGTCTATTTGGTAGTCAAACCTGTATCTCCCACTAGTAGCATCTGATAATCATCACTCAATAGGTTGCTATTCCATATTTGAACTTGTCTCTGATAATAGATTGCCAATGTGTCCGATAACATTATTGGCCTAGAAGATACTGAGTTCATGTAATTCAGTAGTTTAAGCAAAATTAGAAGTTGCCACTATGAGCCACACAATATCCCTTTTTGTATTCTTGAAGATGTTTATCAATCTTATTGATATTACTGTGGAGTGTATAGGGTTGGCCCAGATAATATAGTGGTCACGATATTGATGTATTGATATCGAAATATCACTAGCTGTAAATTCAATAGGTTTGAATCTCAGTGTCACTACTCAGGAATACTCTCTCAATACACCTACTCATGTGTCTGCAGGGTATCGATCAGCCTGATGTCTCAGTATAGGACTATGGTTGGTGGATTTCAGTACATCACTGCAATAACATCATATGGAATAATATATAATGGAGTGACAATAGGTAGGATGATGGGATGGATTACAATTGGCGGAAGGGTATGGGAGTGTGGTGAAAATCTGAAATTATACACCTTGAAGATATGAGAGATCTGTAGATACAAGAGGTTCACACTGTTGATGTACTTGGAGTAAGTAAATATATGTCTAGACTAGAAATAGTCAAATACGATATTATTACCAACCAATAAGATGTACTGTGATCGAGTCAAGTAAAATCCAAGCTAGACAGTTTTTGATTCATTTCTGCATCTAAACTATAAATCAATTTGCTTTCCAAACCAATTGTTTACAAATATTTCTTTAATAGAAGTGAAGATAATTTCGAAGTCAAAAGGATTGAATGATTAAAAAAGAAATGAGTGGTCATGGTAATCTGAAACGATACCAACTGGTTTCTCAGAATCTGAATGCAACTTCTCTCTTTCATTATCAGATACAGGATGTTCCAAATGGACAATATAAATATTTGAGGGAACAGTTGAAGACTGAATATCTGGTTCTCCTTAGGAAAGATTTAGCAATGGTACTAGCTTCAAGGTATTCTCCCATTAAACATCGTTACCACTGTTGCCAACTTCTTTAACCATAATCTTGTCTTGATCTGAGTCTTAAACTATCAAATTCAGGTGGACTGCAGCTCACATAAATTATTCAAAGACTTTGGTTTCTTTCATGTCATTACAGGTACACTGTTGTACTCTGCTCACTGCTCTTATATCATCAGTATATTACATTGGTTATATAAAGAATCCTTACAGGGTTAGTCTTCTTTTCTGAAAAGCTGATATACATAAAAACTGTAGATTGGTTGCCTTTTTTTTGGTATGGAGAAAGTTGTTTTATTTTCTTGAGTATTGATTGTTCACCATCAGTAGTAGCCTGTAAGGGCGTACGTCCGTGTACGGCCTCGTATAAGAGTATAAGAGTAGATACGGTTGCAAACGAGAATAATTGAATATAATAGAGTAGTATGTAGGTAAGATAATCGCTAGCGTGCCAAAAGCACTTTGCGAGGTGATTATATATGAAGGGTACTTACCCAGCCTCGGCAGCCAAGTGCACTTGAGAGGGCCAAGTCCGCTTGGGAGGGCCAAGTGCACCTGGGAGCCAAGTGCGCCTGGGGAGGGCCAAGTGCACCTGGGAGCCAAGTGCGCTGGGGAGGGCCAAGTGCACCTGGCACCGCCATTACATCATCCCCCCCTTGATCAGCAGACCCCCTGGGCTGCAACATATATACATGAAGAAAGACAAGATAAGGTGTGTACGCCTTCGTACATCTGCATAAGTCCCACGACCGATCTGTACCATCGCGGCGGCCTCACGGCTTATTCGGTGAATGGAGAAATCCACCTCCAGTGATAGGTGGTAAAACCCGTGCCGACGCCATTTGTACCGGGCCTAAATCCATAAGAAGAGAAGAATAGAAGTAGAAAGCAAGAAGGAAATGTCCAATTGACCCTGATTCCTCCAAGTCCACCTCCGAATCGAAGCCGTTCCAGCAGGCTTGCAAGTCCATAGTTCCGAATGTCCAAGTGGACTTCCAGTTTCTCCGAATCCAAGCAATTGATCTCCGTAGTGCTAGCTCAGTGGTGCTTGAATCGGTAAATACCATTGGCTGACTTGCGGGCGTCATTCGGCATTGATATATTGTAGTTGACACCTCGACTTCTGACTAATTGATCGATTGTATACAATTTCTTTCGTTCAACGCGTTCGTGAACGTCATCTGAGGGTAAGGCCATCGCGGCCGGTATCACATCTCTGCAGCAGTCAACTAGCATAATTGCATGATGTACTTATCTTGGTCATAGCTGCTGCTGTTGAGAGCTTCTCGAATTCGTAAGATATCCATGTCTCGGTGCTTTCGTATATCCAAGCAAACGGTAGACCTCATCGGTGAGAGCCTCCACTCTTGGCATTGATCATATGCGTCTCACAGATTGGTTCCCAGATCCAGTGGTGATTGACTTGTGTCGGCCTCGTTCGGCGCTCGATTGCAGTCATCATATGTCGATATGCATTCGTACATGCTCATTCGAGTTGCGGTATTTAACTCATAAGTGTGCCATAAGTTCGTACTCACATAGTAACCAGGTATGCTTCCACTCCAGGGGCATCAAGGCAGCCATTCTCCCATGTCCATGCCTTCGACTTCCGAATCCACGAAAGTAATGGGTTTGCACACACCATGCCCTTCCGAGCCTAGCTGTAGTGCGTGCACCCCAAAATCTAGCCTGATACGGTTAATCACCACTATCTGCAGTGATGTCAATCGATTATTGTCATGGCTTCGTTTGGTGCTCTCAGAGATAAAGTCCAATTGCGGAGCATATTCGTTCGTTGATATATCTAATTCGTAAGCATCCCATATGAAGATCTTACTTACCATGTAATTCCAGCGCTGATGTACTCTTGAAAACTCCAGGAAGCCTGCATCGCAGCAGCTTCGTATATCCGATCAGAAACCTAAGCTCAAATCCTATTCCGACGTATTCTCGCGATGTTTGTGCTCTCAGAAGCCTGTATCGAAGCTTCGTACGTCTAACCTGGAGCTTCAGCTCCCGTCCTCTTAATCCGACGTAGGTGCACTTCCATTATGCCGCACATTCCGATGAGGAGTAATTCCGATAAGGTGCACATTCCGTGCTGCTTAATGATTCATATTTCCAACCTCGAACATCTCTTTGCCGCCAGCGTATTTCGTCTGACGGGTTCGGGCCTCCATCAGGTTTCCTCGGAGATTTCGGTGCAACTCCTCCAGACCGACTGCCATGGTCTCATAGATGTCTCTGCTCGGTATTGACATCTCGATATTGACGTCCCGATAGACAGCTTCGTAGACTCGGTCAATCTGTATGCCATTCGATTGAGCCTCGTAAATAATCCAAATACTGTTTGCCTTGAGAACCACTCCGAACTTCATTCTATGATAACTCCATTTCGTATAATATCTCTGATCCGGTAGCCATCTCGACTGTATGTCCGTAGCCCTATCGGTAGGCTTCGCTTCCATAATAATTCCTTGGCGTCATAACCGTTGACTTGTCTGGTGAACATAACCGTGACGGTACTTGATGCCAGCACTTACCGTGCGGTAATCGTTTGCAGTAGGGGTCGTTTCTGAATTCCCGGTACGGTTATCCCCCTCTTTCTGGTCGGAACTCCGTCAACGACACTCCAATTCCGATGCAGATCCTCGTATAGATTTTCATGTCGATCCTAATACCTCCAATTGCCATCGTAGTTCGATAAGTAAATATCTCTAGATCATAGCCGGGATCTTGATTCCGGTGATTTCGTCGGTACGTCCTGAATTTGCATATGTGCGCATCTGCACTCAATTGCTAGTCTCGTAGCTTGTCATCTAAAATAAGGCTTTCTTAAGAAAAGGGGAAAGTTCCAAACGTAACCTCACCTCGCCATATAAGTAAATGGACTTATCTCATCCATATCCAGCCATCTCAGCTATTCGTTTCCAGAATGTGCAAATTTGCACTCGTACAGTCCACATTTCGTGGCTTCTCCTGTAGCTTTGTAAGCTCCATAAAGGTAATCATTACTGATCTTAAGATCGGCGTTTGCACGACCGTCTTCTCATCCAGTCCGAGGAAGATAGTCCTTGATATCTTCTTACGTAATCCATCTGGTGACATCATCCATCATAAAAATATCCACTCATCGATCCGTCTATATGGCATGAGATCTTTAAGTCCCAATCCATGATCCAGCTTTGAGCACGCGATCTTATTCCGCGCTATTTCAGGAATCCCTATGGCAGCGCATCTGCCCACAAATCGTTGCAGAGTATTAGGCTCGTACGATCATAACCACCAAAAGGGAATACCTCATTGTGCCGTGGTGACTGTTGCAGTAACCGTATGTGACTTGTAAAGTCTCTGCAGCATTATCGATGCATTCAGCATTCCGAGTGCCTTTTCGTCATTTCCGCGGGATTCTATCATGTTTTGACATGGCTTCGCGTTCCGGTATTCCGTCTAATCATAGGTAGATATCGTCTCTAACGTCCGTACAGGTTAGTATGACCCCGTAACTGCTCCATAAGTGTGTTAGCCAATTGTATGTGCAAAAGATGGAGCGGTAGATGTTGCGGAAATCCAGGAGACCTTGTCATTAACCAGTTATCCTCGATGGGATTCCCCCCATCGTCCGGTACTCCCTTTGTAACTCGGCGAGCCGGTAGCAGTCATTCTAGCTCCGCGTTGTTGGTAACTCTTCTGCCGCAACTACCGCCGCTGCTCCCTGCTCGCTCATCCAGTGCCTGGTACCTATCTCACCGTCGGTGATGCTTTCCATGGTCGCTCCCAGCAGCCCTGTACGAACTCCCACTCTTAGGAAGAACATCCATCGGCGACCACTCCTCTGGCCAATAGATCGTCGAAGGCAGTACCTCCAAGTATTTGAATATCAGGAGTACAGCCATCTTCGGAACACGTCTCCTCCATAGCCGTAGATCCTGGTGCATTCCCGAGGCATTCTGGTTGGTCTGCCCGGTCCACTGCCACCACTTCCGCTCACCCTGGAATTCGCAGAGCCAAAAGTCGAATGCTTTGCAAGTCGACACTAGGATTCCTGGACTTGTACCAAGGCAACCCAAACTCAATCTCCAGCTCACAGTGTGTCCACCGCGGCTGCCACCATTTGCACGAATAAACTCACTCAGCGAATCACGTACTTGTCACACCCACTTGGGACTATCGGACAACCAAATAACGTCCTTGCCTCACCCGACTGGGACTATCTGACAACCAAATAATGTCCATTCCCACTTGGGGATACGACAAGTATCAATTGAACCTCAAACTGTATATACATACGGAATCCGCTGGTCCCCGGAGAGTGCCCAGACGGTTCCCCCACCAATAGCCCCGTGGATCCTCAGATTCCCGACTATAAACCAAATCATCTCCGTCGTATTCCTAGGAATCCGCTTCCTATGTGATCACATGGGTACATATTCACTCGTTTGGCGATACGGTTTCATTGTCTTGTTTGACTAAATTGTATAGAATTGGCACTGATGGCTTCCTCTCCTCACAACAATCCAATTCGGTCGTCCAATCAGGTGCTAATCGTGACAATTGATAATAGTACTCTTCAATCGTACCTGCTTGCTACTTTAGAATATTCAGGGTTTGGTATACTTCCCATTCGGAGTTGTAGCGCGATCTGCGATCGCTGCTCCACTATCTTAAACTCCGTAGCTTCTGAATGTCTCTGTGACTCGTTCCAATGGTATGTAATGGCGTAATCTCGTAAGGACATTTACGACCTCACATAACTTCCGTAACCGCAACTGAAAATTCCTAATAGCACCTGTAACATAGATAACTCGATTGAGTCTCAAAGAAGGGTAATCATGATCGTCATTGCCATTGGTGGCATCGATCGATCATTCGGCGATCTCGCGCTTCGATCTTCCGTAAATGAGGCGATTCTCGTAGCATTCTGCCTTCTTGGCTCTGTAGGCCTCCACCGTGGGAAAATCCGCTGGCAAAATGCTGATGCTCCATAGGTGCACTTCGCTCGACAAATGTGCTTGTTTATGCTTCGTGCAATTGTAGCCTTATCGACTTGTTTATCGTTGTCGACTTCGCGTTGCGTATGATTTTCGACGAATTGACGCGTTCAGGGGTATCGTCGATTACGGCTTCACCAGCACTCAATGTTCGATCGACTGCCATCGATAATATCTGACTCGTCTCGATAGTTCGCATACGATTGCGCTCATCGGATTAGATTTGAAGAAATCTCTGGAGTAAGGTTCGAAGAAATCTCTCGAGTAAGGCCGACTGCGGGATTGCCAGTGACGCGTCTCTCGAGGCCACTTAGGCTCCGGAATCATTCCTGTAATCGTCAATTGACTCAAGTCGATGGTAACTTATCCGATCTCATCGCTCTCGCGATTGGTAGTCTTTAAGTTCTCATATTATAAAATCGTCGTGATCGACTTGGTTGCTGACGCATCTCTGGACGATTGGCCTCCGAAATCAACTCGGAATTGTCTTTCTGCAATTGGTAGCTCTCAAATCCGTATGATTTCTCGTTCGGATGTGTCGCGACGTGTCGAAAAGGTGTGATTCATGAAATTCCGTGGGCGAAACGTATCCGGTGACTCAAAAGCGATGATAGTGTAAGGGCATACATCTGTGTACGGCCTCGTATAAGAGTATAAGAGTATATACGGTTGCAAACGAGGATAATTGAATATAATAGAGTAGTATATAGGTAAGATAATCGCTAGCGTGACAAAAGCACTTCGCGAGATGATTATATATGAAGGGCGCTTATCCGGCCTCGGCAGCCAAGTGCACTTGCGAGGGCCAAGTGTGCTTGGGAGGGCCAAGTGCACATGGGAGTCAAATGCACCTGGGGAGGGCCAAGTGCACCTGGGAGCCAAGTGCACTTGGGAGGGCCAAGTGCACCTGGGAGCCAAGTGCACTTGGGAGGGCCAAGTGCACCTGGGAGCCAAGTGCACTTGGGAGGGCCAAGTGCACCTGGCACCGCCATTACATAGCCTTGCATATCTGTAATTTGAAATTCATGGTTCACTACTTATTGGTATATATTCAGCCAGAAATTATCCTATATATTAAAGCAATTGAATGAGTTCGAATGAATCATAAGAGTTACAAGTATTGAGATCTTTGTATCACACTTCAATGTTACATGACCAGTATATTTTCAGTACTGCATTTAACGTCATGTAACAATTTGTGAACAGCAGAAAAGAAAGTTGATTCAATTTCAAAAACTATAATTACAATATAAACAGCTTGTGAATATCTGGATGTGAAAGAAAAGATTGCAGTACTAAAGCTAGAAAAGGGAATAACAAATCAAGTATATCGTAATCATCAGTTTCCATTCTATCAGAGTCTATCTCATACAACTTTCAGGTGGGTATGGAGGTGCAGATGTTATAATTTGTTCAGTCAAGGTCTTTGATTTAACCTTCGAACTGGAGGCTACAGTCTCCTGGTTTAGAGCTTTCTCCTGATATTTGGCCTTTGTTTTCCCAATGAATAAAGCTTTGATACAGTTCTTGTGGAGAAACAATTGATTATGTTCAGATGATCTACAGTGTTTGCACTCATTACATTTTGCGCTTGCTTCCATCAGACATTCCAAAATACTTTCAAGAACTTCAGCCTTATCTTTATAAATATATTTTACATACTGATTTATATTTTAGATATTTTTAGAATCAGAATCTTGATCCTTTTGTTGGGTCTTTTCTTCAATCTTATCCTTGCCTTTGTACTCGTCTCTCTCCTACATATTTCCCTTCATGCCCTGAAACTTGTGATTTTTTCTGATAATATCTATACATCTCTGCTATCTAATCTTCATATGATCTATCTTATCATCGCATTGACTTAAGAAGGGCTGTATGATCTTCGGATCGTATATCAGTAGGTGATATTCTAGGGATGGTATCTTCATATTGTTTTTGTTTAAGTGAATAGATGTAGTAGATTTTATTAACACATACTCAAATGTTGAAAGTTTCCATCATTGTTAGGAAGTCCTCAATAATACAAGAGTACTTGAGATTGTTCATCTTATACAGGGATATCTCTTCCTCTATCTGATTGATAACCCTTCTTTCTATGGTACTGGTGAATTATTTCAATTTGATAATTGAGAAGAACTTCCTCATGTCTTCTTTGTGATTACTGAACAAGGTGAGGATTTTATGTTCTAAGATTCGAACAATCGAAAATATGTTATCTATGTCATTGTAACATTGATCATGTGGAGACTGCAGATAATATTCTACTGATCGAATCCATCTGCAATAAAATGTTTTGGATCATTCTTATCACTATTCAACTTCCAAGGCTTTATTTTGTGGCTCTTTTTAACAGATCTCAAGGGTTCAGAAGATTCAGTTGTTAGTGTGCTGAAATCTGTACTGCCTGATAGGGATAGGAAAATCTGACTTGTATGAACACTCTCCATATTACTTCTCCTTTATCTCTGCCTCTATCTGCTCCCATATATCACCTACTCCTCCTTCACTTCGATTGTCATCATCTGAGCCAGGGGAGTTTCTTCCAGAATCAGAATCATACTGAGTGGCTGATAATTCTTTGTAATCTGAAGTAAGTATATCTTTGACTAAAAATTGTTCTGCCGTTCCTCATATACATTAATGAAGGTAGACCCCTACATCACTTAATTCGATAGCTCCTTCTTGAAAACCAAAGACTGACTTTGCCAGAAACTTAATGAATATCTTTGTTAGGGGTTGTCCCTTAGCAGGTGCACGAGGTACGGAGGATGTCCATGGCAATCTGCGGTTGGCCACCTGTCACTATGGATGGTCAACGTCACACCAGCAGCTATCCTATCCTCTGAGCGACGAAGCTACGCATATCCAATACCGAGCCGAGACAAAGCGGAATGATTAACCCGCGCGAGGGCAGTGCACCTTCTCGATCGAACAGCGATAGTCACGACACTTAGCTGGCGGATTCATCAGACCCGTACACTTAGGGTGGTATGCTACTATATGCCTAGGCCCCCGATAGTTAGGGACGTCATGAGTTGATGAAGCACGATCACGCCATTGCGGGGACTTTCGGGTCAGCCGTGCATGATCGTTTCGACCAGAATTACTTTACCTTATCAGCAATATGGGACAGTCGGCTAGAGCGGGGTACGCCTCTACACTCTCCGACAGGCACACGTCAGAGCTCGAGAAGCGGGACTTCACTATGGGGATAACTATACAGTCTAGGGACTCCATATGTTAACTGCGCCCCGGTAGTTCAATCTACCTATTGAGAGCTTGTGTGTGGGTCGTCATTTCCGAGTAACGGCAGTTCTTGGTTGAGCTGGTCTGACATAAGCTGCAGCCCTGAAATGGGAGTAAAAGCCAGCGAGATGGAAGTACGATACGTGGCATAGCAGCGGCTGGTCGCAGACGCAAGTCTATGAGGGTAAACATACCCCTGCAACCCACTATCCGATTTAACATTGAGTCGAGATATCCAAGAGGAAGTGATGGTTCGATGAACGTGTCAGCGGTCGTTGCCGAAACCTGTTTTCTGCGTTTGCATACAGACCAGAAGAAAAGCAAATGGGCTTAGAGTGGGCTACGTGGCAAAATCTGGCGGCATGAGGATAACCTGTGGGATGCCTCGCACTTTAGAAAGTGCCGAACGTCAAACGGAAAAGAAGCGCAACCTACCGAGATCGAGTAATCAGCCTAACGATCGGAGGCCATAGCTATCTTAGTACAAACACTGAAATCATAGAGAGTAGACGAGTAACTCGCTCTATAAAAGAACCACCTTTGCACCCGCAAAGTAAAACATCAAGCTCTAGCAGCAATCCACAGTCAGAACACACCAGCGGACAAGAATCTAAAATATTATTAAGTTTTCTACTTTAAGAATATATGTCTTTACATTTTCGAGACCTTGACTCTATTGTTCTTTACGCACACGCCCTTTGTGAAAGAGCAGTTACCCCTCACGACTTCTGGTGCGCACGAGGGTTCGTTGCCTACTACGACATCGCCTTCGAATACTGTCACTGGTTCTACACCGGTGAACTCCCCTCGGCCTACAATCTCGAATCATCTGAGGACGAGGAAGAGTCTCTCTCCGAACTCTTACACGACCAGGAAGATTTTCAGGACACTTACGACTTCTGAAAAGTAGGCGGCTATACTTACGACGGTACTTTGGTCATAAGTATCCCCGTAACAGTATAATATTTTGGACACGTCCAAAAGTGTTTATGACTACACCTTGCATAGTTTGCGATACTCCAGCCTGCTGCGCAATCCGATATCTCAACCATCCAGAAGGAAGTAATACTCGACAAGGATTTTGCGCAGAACATTGTCAGGGAGGTTGCAGCGGAACCTGCGTTACGTGCAACTTTTATACATGGCTAACAGATAGATCGCAACAAGAACGAGTGCCACGGCAGGCACCACCCCCACAAGGACAACTAGTCACCGGTCCTTTTACATTCCCCTCGCGACAACTTCACAATGGCCTGCAACAGGCGCCGACTTCTCTCCGGAGCGAACCAGTTGGCACCAGCGTCATCTGGAGTCGCGAAATCCAAACAGCCCTCCAGGCCCTTACCAGAATGGGTCAGGAAACTACAAGAGCAATACGAGGCCTCGAGGAGGCAGTATCTCGACTCCAGGAGGGACGAGGACACAGAGATGGTCGACAGCGTGCAGGCCCAGGTCAATTATCTGGATCAGGAATTCCAACGACTAGTCGAAGCCTGCAACAGCGAGAAGGAGGCCATCGAGGTGGAATTCGACGACGTTCGACTAGGTTGTCAGCTCTTCAGTCGGCAAGTGGCAACCGACAAGGCCCTCGAACAACAGGCCATAGTAGGTCACGAGGAACAGATTCAGATTCTCAACGCAGTGTTGAGCGAAACGAGGACGGGACTGGCAGCGCTTCAATGTCAGAATGATTATGTGGTTAAGGAAGCGACGGAGGAATTCGAAAATTTACGGAATAGGATTACGGAGTGTGAGAGTCAGATAAGGACACTCCAGGTTAAAATGTTGGCATGGAATGCATCGATGAAGGTGTAGCAGGAAAAAATGGCAGTACTAGAAAAAAGGTTTGCGGAGGAAGTACCATCATGGATGGATCACCAGATTTTAGAAGCAAGGGTGGTTAAGCTTCAGAAGGAACACACGGGACTCACTTCGGCCTTTGAGAGAGCCAAAGTTTCGGAATCAACACCAGTGCATCCGGACAGGCGGGTCCAAATTCAGCAGTGGCAACAGCAGGCGGAAGAGCGAGGCAGAAGTGTTTCGCCTATTACGGACTCGGATGTGGCACAGGTTGTTGGTTTAAGAGGAGGATCGGGAACAGATATTGGTTTGGCAGAGGCTCCTCCGGCAGAAGAAGATCAGCCAGGGCCATCCAACCCACCACAACCCGCGG
>MU122498.1:3832-33333 GCA_014904905.1 Wilcoxina mikolae CBS 423.85 | reverse complement strand
ATTTTGGCCCAGACAGTCTGGGGCTTGTAGGGAGGTGGGGATGGTTCGTTCTAAGGGCTTGAAAGGCCGCTAAATCGATTACCGTTGTCCGTTTGTGAATCAGAGTTGATTCTGTTGAGATAGAGGGGGGGATGTGTGAAAAAGCGACTTTTCGATGAATTTGTGAAACTATTGCAAATGTTGAGCTTTTGGTCTGAAATTGAAGCGTGGGCCTCGTTTATATGTAGACTCAATGCTCCCAAAGTATGAAGTCAATCAGAAAAGAATTGGTTGTTGAATAATCGGTGGGGTCCCTTTTGCAGGGGGGGGAAAAAGGGGGGTAAAGGGTCCAGCTTTCCACCCAACAACAATAAAGGTCCTATGAGAGATATGCCCTATCGTAGGGGGGGTAATCAGGGGTAAGGAATCGATTCGCAGTGTCCGTTTGTCGATAGCTGTTGTGGTTGTTGACTTATTTTCGAAAATCGGTTTTGCTAGTGTGGTTGTCGCTTTTTTTTCTGAGCCCACAGTTCTCCAGGATCCTCATCTGTGATCATGGATCTTTGGCTTTCTTTGCGATCGTGACTATTACCTTTGTCCTTTATGGCAACTTGAGCTTCAATATTGATCTGCTCTTCATTGTCCACTTCGTCGTCGAACTTAACGTTTGGTATTACCATCACAGTAATACTGGACCTGGTGATTCAATGTCTTTGGTTCTCAGATGCTGAAAGTATAGTCTGCAGGATTACATCACTCTCGCGATTATCAGTGATATGTATTTCAGTTCTTGATGACTACTTTCAAAGCATTGGGGCTGCAAATGTGTAATATTGACAAATCGCAAGTTTTTGTGTACGTATTACGATGCCTGGAAAAAGTAAAGAAATTATGACATCCCATGAGCGAAACGTATCTGGTGACTGAATAGCAATGACAGTATAAGGACGTATATTATCGTATAAATACATATGTTTAGATGCGGTTCCAAATTGGAGTAAGTGACAAAGATGATATCAATTGTAAAGTAAGTGTAATGTTGGCCGGCTTATGGCCGGGAATTGGCCAAGTATATAGTCCACTCATGCAAGTGCTCTTGTAAGCCATCAACAATCTTACCTGCTGAAATCACCAAACTTATTCTCGAATCCATGTGTGCAACCGTATCTACACTCATCTCTACCCGTACGAGCACGTATCTCTTTACACTTTTATTGATCTTTTGTAATTGGATATGTTTCACTGAGAGCATTTCATGAATTACCCATTTTTGATGTGTTACTACTCGCAATTCACCATCGAGAAGTCACATGAATATACTATATCACTTCAATAAATCACAAGAATACACATGATCTACCCACAGGAAATTCTAACAATGGACACGAGATTACCTTGGGATATCTTACGGATCTCACTACCTCTTTTTCTTGACTCATCAATATATGCACCAGACCATAGACCTCCATGGGAAGTCTAAAACACGGAAGGAAGCTGAAGACGAAATAGTACCCAATGACGAAACAAGATGGAAAAATTGAAAAAGCCGGAAGACAAGATAACGTCAAGACCGAGTCGAAGCAAGGTGAAGTCAAAACAAAGGTGACATCAAGACCGAGTCGAAGGGCAAGGTCGAAGGGCAAAGTTCGAGGGTCAACCGAATATCGAAGGACGAAGTGAACAGTAGTCAATGATGGTTGGTGGGATGACTGTACCTACAATCCACATTTCAACCGAATACGATCTCGATCATTATTTGCACATAATTGTACTTGAATTGAAATAATAAGTGTACTTGATGATCACCTTCCTATGATCTAAGCACAAGCACTGAAGTATAGTGTTGGCAACGAACCGATTTGGTCCGTGTGAACCGGATCCTTGCCAAGCCTTTCGCCTCAAACCCCACCATTTCGACCGACAACTGCAAACAAACATAAGTAAACGAGTTCTTGCCCGGTCGGCTCGACTTTTGGTGCATCTTGTAGCTAACATCTCCTGCTACAAGATGCGATAAATATCGAGCCGATCGGACAAGAACTCGCTTACCTATTATCGTTCGAAGATAGATGGTTCGCAAACCGGTTCGGACAAACCTCGGAACTTCGTCCAAATCTCGGATCGAATCCGGATCGAACCGTGCCCTGGTTCGATCCGCGACAAACCAATTTGTTCGTTGCCAACACTACTGAAGTATACATTGGAAAAAAATCCAAGTCACACCCCGGACGCCGGAATGTTAAGTACGCATCAGACGCTTCAGACCAAACCTTTCGAGCGTCGTCATAGAGTTACACTCCACGTGCGTATACACAACCCCTGGCATTGCGCTTGCACCTCCTGACACAGCATTCCTTACCGTCACAGCTAAACAGTGCACATAATTCTTACTGTCACAGCCATGCAGTATGCTCACCCTTTGATCCACAACACTACTCATATATCGCATGAGTGCAATGTACACCATAACATAACGCAATGTTCACTGCCTGCGGCGTTTATACGATGCCCAAAATTGCATTCACATCTCGGGCGACGGATACAGTGCATTGACGTTACTGTTGATGATGTTTGATATTAAGCTCTAATATATACAGTTTCCCGTTCTAAAAACCATGCTATACGTCGCAGCCAGCCATCGCAGCCAGCCGTCACAGCCAGCCGTCGCAGCCAGTCATCGCACCCAGCCGTCGCAGCCAGCCATCGCAGCCAGCCATCGCAGCCAGCCGTCGCAGCCAGCCGTCGCAGCCAGCCGTCGCAGCCAGCCATCGCAGCCAGCCATCGCAGCCAGCATGAAGTACATCCTCTAATCTACTCTCTCCTCGTTCCAAATGCCATACTACACGTCGCAGCCAGCTTGAAGTACATCCTCTAAACTACTCTCTCCTTCGCAGTCATCCACCAACTCCGACTCTATACTCTTGTACTCGTCCTCATTCTCATCCTAATCCTCATCCTCATACTCATACTTATCCTCATCCTCATCCTCCTCATTCTCGACATTATCATCATCCAGCTGGAAACTACGATATCGCTGAGCACGACTCCTGGCACTGTGAATGTCATCATGCTCATTGTCGCTATCATGGTCACCATCATCAATCCCATCCTCAGCATCGAAAGATGAATCTTTAGCAGTGGGGATGCAAATCGCAGAACTTTCTGGAGTCTCAATGTCCGGCTCCATCATCAAGGCTTCCATCGCAGCCTTGTTTAATACCACTCGATGAGGCTTGATAACGGGTGGCATGTTATTGGCTCCTTTCTCATGTAGAATGAGGTTGTTGAGAGCCGCCCTTATGGACTTGATTACCTTCTGTCTAAATGGAGATGGGAGATCGTTCCAAATATTCATGAGATCAGTGTGAGTCTCGGCGAATTGTTAGAGCAATTGCATATATTGTGAAGGCCATACTTACCGCTGTCATTATCTCGATTGAAGTAGTACTTCTACTCTGGCCTGTTGCGTCGTATTTCAAGGTCATTGATTGCAACCTTTGTTGGAGCTAAACCTCCATTTCTTTGCCACTCTGTCAGTGCGTGATGCAATGCCGTACATGTTAACACAATCAGTGCCGGGGGTGTCTGTTCTCGAATCCATTCATGGAAGCCCTCTGAATGCCTGCCGCATTTGCAAATTCGTTGGAAGAAATGTATATATAGAAATGGTGGAATCTCCTCGGCAAGAAAGTAGCTAGCTCGTTCCTGATGGTGTTAGCGACGCTACAAGTTACAGACAGCACTCACTCACATCAGGTTCGTTTGTACGATCGCATTGGCATACAATGAATGTAAAATCTGAAAGAATTAGGTCAATGTGTATGTGGCGCTCGTCATCTTCGAAACGGTGCAAGTTGTATAGTCTCCCTACATACTCACGAGCCTTCTTGATCATGTGCGATCTGAATGCATTGCAACTATTTTTGATCTGACATACGTTAGTCAGTGAGAATGCAATTCTGGGAGATACCTAACTATCTTGAGACACTCCTTCTGATGTTCCTGGAAGCTAATATTAACTCCTTCCTGCCTGCATGCCTTCGGCCAGGAATGCTCTACAGACTTTGTATTGGATATGTTAGTCGGTATCTACCACTCTCGAAATTGTATAAGCTACCAGCAGAAACTCAGCTTCAGTTGGAAATGGTGTCTCGCTCAGCAGTGGCTTCTCCATCATGCCACGCATTGTCTCCAGTACAGCATTAACTCGGAGGTCACCTGGTGCAAGGAGACTTCGACTGCCATATCGTTTACTGCTGACCGATGACGGTGTCCTCGGCGGAGACGATGGGATGAGTTGTGAAGCCGATGATGATGGGTGTGGACTCCGGAGGTGACTAAGGTTCGTCGCTGAACGAATAGCGACATTGGAAATGATACTGGGTGCTGGCGACATCGAAATGGAGGCTTGATTCGACGGGAGCCGAGACTGTGTCAGGGCTGGATTTGGTGCTGATACAATGGGTGTAGATACTGAGGAGACCTGGGTAGTCGAACTCGAACCTTCAATACGTTAGGCTGTAGCCTTCGTCCGCTTTCGCTTCTGCTTGTCAGCCTGCAAAGTGAGTTTCCTCTTATGACCGCTAGCTGTATGTGGCATTGGGGAGATAACTGCAGGAGTGTCCGGTGCTGCTTGTGGAAATGAGGAAACGGCCTTGTGCGGTGACTTTGTTGTTTGGGTCATTTCCAGAAGGCAGGAATGTCAGAAAGGCAGGAATATCAGAAAGGCAGAATATGAGTGCAGTTGCGATGTAGACGAAGAGTAATGCAGTGTGGAAAAGGACTGACACGTCGCTGAGCATTGCACCTGAAAGGTTTTCTCATAAAGGGGCAGATTCACACGATTTAGTATTAGCTTGTCACGAAAGTGTCGCGTACGATTAGTTAATTAAATACTATTAATGCCAAGAAAACCCAAACGAGACGAAAAATAACTCTGTAAAATGCAAAAACGACTCCACCCCACCCAAAGAGGAAATGCAAAGACCCAATCTAACCCAACCCCCAAACGTGAACCTAACATGTGTATCAGTATGCTAGTCATTTGCAGCACTGTTGGACGTACAGAAAACTATCACTCAAATTGCTGACCACATGGTAGAGTCAAACGCGACGCCTCGAGCTGTGTGAAGCTCATACTGGCATTGATATCTTGGTTCGTCCCAATTGCCACCAACTCCGATGACTCATCAACACCCAACGATACCGACGAAACGTCACACATTGTCTCCTGCTCCACCAAAACCTGTGCCATTTGTGACCTTGCCTCCCGCTGTTACTGTAACGCCACCACCACCACTCGGGATATCACCTCAACGATTTGTGCTGTCTCCGCCATTCGTGCAACTCTGGCACTCATTGACTCCTCCAGTACAGACGATGACACATCTTGGTGAGAGGCACACTCGACGTGGTGAATAGCAGTCGCCTCTGGTTGCGTCATTGCTGAGTCGTTTATTGCAACGAACCTGGGAGCAGGTGTCAGGCTCTCAGCCGGTTCGGAGGCACCAGATATTCCCGGGGGAGACGATCGTGGTTGTGGTGGTGATGGTGGTGGTGGTGGTAGGGGTGGTGGAGTAGCTCTTGCAATCCTTGGAGGCGCAACTGCAATTGCCTTCAGAACAGCCACATTGATGAGAGGGTTGAAAACTGTAACGGAAAAGAAGGTGGCCACAGAGTCGTTGCTGTTGAGTCGAGCTGCATTCCATGGCTGCAGAGAGGTTTCGCCGGGCATGACTAGTCACCCAAGAACACAACTGACATCTCTTGCAGGATATAGGCGACTCACAGCACGGTGTACGGCCTTTACGGTGAGCTTCTCGACTCGTGAGAGATGCCATTTATTCGAGCTGTGGTGAATGAAGATCTCGTCCCAACGGTCGTAGCCTTCTGGGCAGTAGCTTTCAGGGTCGACAAAGCAAACCCTGAAGGGGTATATATGTGCTGAGCCGGTAGGGAGGCCATCGGTGGAGATCGCATCAAGTTTTCTTTTCTTCTGGAGGGCAGAGGCAATGACGGTCGGTGGTGTTGCACGTTTGTGGGAGGGTGACTGCAGCTTCGGTGTCCCGGGATACCAGGTGTCTTTCCTGACATCACCTTTGCCACGTTTGGAATTGTCGCAGTTGTCGCAGATGTCGCAGTTGTCAGAGTCAGGGTCGGTGTCGGTGTCGGTAGGTAAAGGTAGGTTTTCTTTGTGATATCGGTTCATCTGCACCTGAGTTTTATCAAAACAGTCTCGGAGACATGCTTGGAACCCATTTTACCATTCCATGTATCGTGGTTGAGTCGATGCCCGATGCTTCCACATCCCCTGAAACTGTGCAAAGTACCTTATAGTGACTGGGTCCAAAAAAAGGATATCATACATCAAGTCAATCGCACCATAATCCTTGTCACCGTGAATGGTATATATCCGAATAAGGCCCCGAATATGCTCGGCCATGAACTGCTTCACGAAACCATTGAGGTGGAGAGTTTCCTTAATTGCATCAGTTTTGGAGGGGGTGGGTGGGATCTTTTTGGGTGGCATTGCAACGTTCTGAGCTGTATGAGGGGTCGGTCAGAGTTAGGATTAATGTGTCTAAAAACGACGATGAGAGTGGTCACGGTAAATAGGTAAAGATGGAGTAGATGGAGATGATGGAGAAAAATTGAAATGGATGGAGTGTACGGCAGTATATATACAGTGCAGAATGGGCCATCAAGATACTTGGAATCGTGTGGAGCAGCTCGCAGAAGAGTTGAAACCGTTGGTGATATCAAAAACTGTTGGTGATATCAAACATCATACTTGAAAAGGAGCTTTCCTGGATGTGAGCCGTCATCGGCACTTCCCTTTCGGCCTGCAAGATACACATCATGTTTTATACGACTCTGAGAGTTGTTTGAACCACTTCTTGAGAGTGAGACACACTCGTCATTCGAATGTTAGGTCAAAGCGTCGAAGATTGTCAGTTTGAGTTCTTATCATATGGCAGTGACATCAAGTTCCAACATAATGATACAGTATGGTGTGACAAACAGTCGGAACCTGCCATATGAAGTTCGAGAAGTGTCACCGGCATCTCTGGCAGTACATGGACCTCTCCAGGCACCACCAATAGACACTGTGCGGTGGTATCATGAACTCTGAACTCATGTCTTGGCACACATAAAGAGTGATATCATATGTTTCTGTCTGTATTTCGTATCATCCACCTGGTCAAACATCAAACAAGCAACCAAACAAGCAAGTCCATGGATTCTTTCTTATATTTGCTTGGCAATTAGGATCAAATTAGGCTCTGGGCATGGTTACATCGTGACAAACTCTGTCTGCAGGATATTCCAGGGTCTTGGCATTTTATATACGGCTCTGTGAGTTTTGTATGCCATGCAGCTCAATTACATTACTTCTGCTTGGCAACACTCATAACATTCTGCCAACTGCATATGCAGCCCTCAGCATTGTCTACACGACGGGCACCATGCCTCCCATACGAACTCCGAATCGTTTCTGCCCTGTTTGCTTGAAACCTTACAACTCTGGCCTGTGGCTCTACAAACAGATCGACAGCGACCATCCTCGATATTGCACCCAACTTCTTGAGGCGAAGACAGACTCCACTGAGCCCCCTGAACGTGTTTGAAAAGACTCTCAGCATTGTGTCGACGATTTGCACAGTGGTTTCCATGCAAACCATGACCAGGTTGATGATCCTGACGTGTTTTCTCTGTTGCTGACATCACCTTCTCCAGAACCATCCGAATTTGACTCAAATACAAAAAGCTTCCCATATCCTGATACGGGAGCCCCTGTCGCTTACATTCCGACCGACGATAAGTACAATGCTGAGCACAATTCTAAGCAGTTCTTACACAACCCCTTCCATCCGTTCGAGAGTGAGGAGTAGTACAATTTCGCCAAGCTGTTCACATCGAAAGGTCGTCCCGCCAATGTTATCGATGACTTCCTGAAGGGCAACTGCGGCCTTAAAGAGTGTGTGCGTGATTCTATGAAATTGAATTACAACCTCCGACAGAAAATTGACGCGATGGAGGATCGACTTGGCCATAACTCCTGGAAGAAAGCTACGTTGCAGATGGCATAAATTGCGCAGCATCCTGATGCAATTGAGTTTTGACACAGTAACCTTATAGAGTGTGCAAAATCACTACTCCGGCAGCCAGCATACGAGGAACAACTTGCATACACTCCAAAACGATGCTTCAATAATGCTGGGCACTGTGTTTACAATGAGATGCATATGGGAAACTGGAGGTGGGATAAGCAAGCAAGCTTCCTTCTTAGTATACTCTTTACAATGCCAGTGCTCACAATTGTGTAGACAATACTACCAGTCGGTGACAAGTTGGTGCGAATGATATTCATGTCTGATGGCACCTACCTCACGAACTTCTCTGGCGACAAAAAGGCATGGCTGATATATTTGACGATCGGCAACCTATCCACAGCCGCACGAATTAAGCACCCAATGCACAGAGTGTTGTTGGTCACCCTGTTGCCCATTCCAGTCAAGATGCGCGATATCCCCCTCAAAAGAAGAAATGCTCAGAGGGAGCATAACCGAATGGTCACTCAGAACGTGCTGCAGCATGTGTTGCAACCCCTAGTCAATTCCGACTCGCTCAATTCCGACTCGGAGACCCACACCTTCTATTTCCGCTGTGCCGATGGCAACTTCAGGCATTGTTATTCGATACTGGCTGCATGGATGGCCGATTACCCCGAGCACCGTGACCTTCATAACCTTAAGAATGGTGTATGCTACTGGTGCGAATGCCACATGCAGGAAATGGATAATCTACTATGCCGACATGAGCGACACAACCTCTGGGATCATAATATCTATCGTATACTGTCAGATTCAAATACACCCTCGAGCATTGCTGATCTCAAACGCCACGATGTCAATCCAGGTTTCAACATCTTACAGTATCTCGATTGCATTACAAGCGATCTTCCCAAGCCTAATCTACTCCACACGATGCAAATTGGGATGTTGAACCACCTCCTGATATGGCTTCAGGAATTTCTCAAGCAGCATAAGCGGCTTGACAAGTTCAATTATATTTGGCTGTCGGTGCATGCGTACCTTGATATGACGAAGCCAAGATGTGCATATGAGGAGGTTTCACATTGGAACGAAGGAGAAATCAAGACGATGACACTATTCCTCGTTGGTGTCGTACGCAATGTTCTGTGGGACCCAAGCCCCTCTCAGCGCAGTATTTTTGACCGTTCAGTTGAGCGCTCTCGCTCTCTTATTGAGATCTATTTCTATTGCCAGTATAACTCTCATAATGACAAAACGCTAGACCTCATGGACAATGCTCTACGTCGCTTTCACGATTTGAGGGATGTGTTTCAACAATTCAGGGCTGGGAATTGACTTGCAGCAGAGGCCAAACAGAGATGTACGGAATTGTGTGCCGAGCGGGATGCCGAGTTGGAGGAAAACAAGTCGACAATGGCGGCCTTTCGACAGCACATTCGCGACGCCTGGAAAGGTATTATCCATGCAGAAATGGCCGAATACATTGAAGAGGGTAGCGATTTTAACTTTCCCAAGATACATCTCATGCAGCACTTCAGAGAGCAGATACAACGGTACAGTTCGCTTAAACAGTGGTCGACGGAGATCGGAGAGAGTTCTCACCGGAAGCAGATTAAAGACAGGTTTAATGCCTCAAACAGGACGGGTGATTACTATACTCAAATAATCAACTACTACCTTCGGAGTGATGCATTCGCTTTCAGAAAGGCCAATCACGATGCATGGAACCGTAAACGAGCTGCTTCCCAGATGACGGAAGTAACTGCGGAAGTGACGGCGGAAGTGACGGTGGAAGTGACAGCGGAAGTGACAGCGGAAGTGACAGTGGAAGTGACAGCGGAAGTGACAGCGGAAGTGACAGCGGAAGTGACAGCGAAAGTGACAGCGGAAGTGACAGCGGAAGCAATCACTATCAGTAGACATCGTTCATTGAGGTTCATATCTCCGCAGCAGCACAAAGGAAAAGAGAAAGTCAAGGACTTTCAAGGTCTCTTGAAAACAATCAGTGACGACGTCCTCCGAAATGGTCTATACGATGACACCCGTCGTTTCTTACATGCCAAGCAGGTAAATATCGATTGGGATGATCTTGTAAGCAGTGCTGCCGCAATTTATCATGGATTGGAGGTAGAATCACGCGACATGCATGACGAGCGCATCATTCAGACGCTCAGATGTACTGGAGATAAACAATGGTATTCTGGGGCTGTCCGCCATGACTGGGTATGGGTTCAAACTTCACAACGTAAGGAGGGACAGGAGCTGTCTCACAAGGCACTGCAGGGACATGTACCGTACCGTATGCTTCGTCTATTCAAGCTGCGTGTTGTCCATCCGCGCGACACGAATACCTTGTGGCTAGCATACGTCGAAGTGATGAAGCCTGCCAATGGTGGAATGCCGGAAAGTGCATCGCAGCTAGTCAGGGTAGTGAAACCATCTTCCGGAGGTACATATGCAGTTATTAGTGCAGGAAATATTGTGGGTGCGGCTCTCTTGATTCCAGAGGAGCCCATTTCGTCGAAGTCGGAGAATAAAGGATGGATAGTCAATAGTCATATAGACCTCGCGACTTGGAACGATGTTTATTATATGCTGGAGGACGAGTTAAATACAGCGGTGAAGATGGTATAAACGGTGTTTAGATCTGTAAATAGACCTAATAAACATTAGACCTTCAAGTTGCTTGTATCCAGCCAAGACATGGAAGCAAGCAAAGTGGTTCTTGAATACAGCGGTGAAGAGGATATGAACGGTGTTTAGAACTGTGAATAGACCTAATAAACATTACTTTGCGATATGCAGACCTTCAAGTTGCTTGCGTCCAGCCAAGACATGGACGCAAGGAAACTGGTTCTCCATGGAAAAAGACCTTATGGTGTAATATGCCGTGCATAGCATCGTCATTACAATGCCCAGAGCAGTGTTGCCACCCAGCACCAAGTACCATGCAATTCACCGGCCAGATGAAGAACACGATATGTTCAGCGTCCCATGGTGCTGTGCAGAGTGATATGCGACCGTGTGAATACCCAGCGCCAGGAGTTGTTTTTGCAGTGCCTCACATCGTATCGTCGCGGACTTACATGTTACCCTGCCAACCGACATTCCAGGCACTGCTGGCACACCACCGTCGTCCGGGCGTGACTAATATTCCCGGGCACAGGGATTGTTTCCCGATGCACTTGTTGATTGACTTCCTTCTTACTGAGCGGAAGCTCCAAAGGGCACCTACAACATGTTAGCATCCACAAACGAAGCCGCAAGCTCAGTTTCAGAGCGACAGTATTACACGGAAGTACACTCACGGAGAAAAAATAACGACGGCACAAGCTTTGCGAGAGCTAAGCACACTTGATTGATTGCATTGAAGTTTGATCTTCTCTTGGATGCTCACCAGTATGACAATCGACAAACCACATATGATACATGAAGTGAGCAAATGACTTTTATGGATATGAGCATCACCGAGCCTGTACTATGGAAGCTACAGAAGCATAGACCTGCATATGGACGTGGAGCTTGGTGCTGCCAAGGAACCTTGGTAATATGGAGATCTGGAGGTTACAGGGATCCATTGGATGTTTTCTTCTCTTCTGTTTTCTTATTGGATCTCGGCCTGATACAAATGGCTTCGGTATGGATTTTACCACCTACCACTGGGGGTGGATTTTCCCCATACATCACATCTCCAAAAACGTCACCCTAGAGTGGTACCGATCGGCAGAGGGATTTACAGGGCCGTACAAGAACATATGAGCTTGAATTATTTCTTCTTCTCTACAGGAATGGGTATGCAGTCCAGGAGGTCTGCAGTTAAACAGGAGAATGATGTAATAGCAGCTAGCCTATGTCCGGGTAGCTTCCCAGTATATAGTCAGCTCATGCGAGTGCTCTTGCACGCCATTGATAACCTTTCCTACTGTACCCAACTAACCTATTCTCGAAACGACGTGTACCACCATATCCACACTTATATTTAAATGTACAAGAGTATACGGCTTTACAGTATGATAATCACTATCTTGCAAAGGGAAGTTGTAAGGTGACCATATGTGAAGGGTGCTAACCTGGACTTGACTACCAAGTGCACGCACAAGGCCACGATGACTTACGAGGCCAAGTGTGCATGCAGCCGAAGTATACGTAAGATGTTAAGTGCATCTGGTACGACTATTACAATCTGTCAAATACTCAATACAGCATACTGTGTGACTCTGATATTTGTTGACTATCTGTTATATCACATGGATGTCAATCTGGGGCTGATTTATCAACTCATGAAGGACTCCCATTCCTGACAGCGCAGATCTCTGGTTGGAGTTACTGAGATGATTATCAGAACCATCTGATGCAGCATTCAAGACCCATATATTGGCTACTTGTTGTTCCCCTAATCATACTACTCATGTGAATACTTGCTGTTGTTTATTTAATATCTGAAGCTTTTCTGTGATATTTTACAATTTGCTGTGATCAGAATAAAGCCAATTCCACAGTCATTTGGAATAGTACTGATTACTAAGGGGTTGGAGACATCTTGGAATCAGAGTTGCATCTTGGTCAGCTGAAGTAAGTCTAGCATCATCTATATCCAGAAAATATCAATCATCTCATACAAAGGGTATATTTTCAAACCTCAAAGATATTAGATTGGACCATTGAGAGAATGAAATAGTATTGCTTTCTGGGGAGGGTGGTTTGCATGATTCCGTTTGTCTTTCAGAAACATAATGTTCAACTTTGATATATGGTAATTTTGCCGGCTTTGCTACCAGCATTAGAATAGATTCCTCCTCTAGGTATCAGATTAATGAATTGTCATTCACAATATTGATCTCAGGCCAATTCTTGATCCACTCATCTATATCATTATTGTCTTCTGTATAATTTAGTATTAGAAACTAAGTGTCGGAAGTTTGTATCATTGACAAACCGGTTCAGTTCGAGCGAAATAGACTCTTCCCAAGCCATTCAATTCAAACTCTACCATTTCGGCCCCCAATTGTAAATGAAAATGAGTAAGCGAGATCCTATCTCATTGGTCCACTGTTTTATTCATCGTATGGCAAACTTCAAGCTCTACAACATAAATCATAAATCAAGCTGATTGGACAGGAACTAGATTACTTGTTTTCTTTCGCAGTTGTGGAATTTAGTTTGAGGTCCGAGTCGAAACCTGCAGTTCAAGGGAACCTCAGTTTGAATCTGGATATAATTCCTCTTCTGTTCTATTCGTCACAAACTAATTTGCTTCATTGCCAACACTATCTATATCCTTCAAATCTGAACGAAAACAGGTCATCCTCTTTCTGTATACTTGGAATGTATCCCATTCTGCTGAAGTCTTATAGCAGACAACAGGTTGTAGTAGAGCGTACGGTTGATCTGTAATCTATTTCAGATTGAAGAGGTGCTATTTCCTGTTGGATATCTTCAAAACGATTCTCCATTGGCCAGTTTAGACTCAGACTGCCCCTTAATAGTCCAAGGTTTGGCAATTCAAATAATCTCCTGAAATATATTCTTTTGAGCTTCATTATCATGAGATATGATACCTTGTATTGAACTTCGAATGTAAATATTGCGCACATTGGTACTATATCTGTTCATGATTATTCAGTCTTCTAAATCACTTAGCCTGTCAGAGCACAGCCATATCGGTTGATGTACACAGTCATGAAGGATATTGTATGCTGGTGTCACTATCTTCTGTAGTATAGATCCGATTTTGATCTACACAATAATATTCCATCGTTGTGAATTATATCCTTTGTACCTATACGATTTGTCAACCATCCCACTGCTACATCGATACATCGTGAAATGCTTCTTACTGTTTGATTCGGTTTGCGTTGTTAATATATTGTATGACATTAGGTTGATTTTGCATTTTCTTTTAGGCTTCTCAACAGTGGTGTTCAGATGTAATGGCGGTGCCTGGTGCACTTGGCAGCCGAGGCCGGGTAAGTGCCCTTCATATATAATCACCTCGCGAAGTGCTTTTGGCACGCTAGCGATTATCTTACTTTATACCGAATATACTACTTTATCACTTATCCTCGTTTGTAACCGTATCTATCCTTATACTCTTATACGAGGCCGTACACGGACGTACGTCCTCACATCAGATCTTCACTCATAAGGTTGTAATTATCCTGTTGCAACAGATTAATCATAGTACAATCGGTATGATAGGATATTACTTTTATGATGTTTTTAAATGTTTTGTAAATTCCTAGAAGGGTGATGATCAAGATTGATTTATGAACTGATTCCTGATATAGATAGCCATTGATTAATGTGTTCTAAATCTCTAGCAGACAGTAGAGTATTAGATTCTTTTTGATTAATAGGTACCAATGCTATTTCTATGACTGATAGATAATCATACTGCACCTGAATAATACACTCGTCCAGAACATAACCACACAACATTAACAATGGTTGACAAATAACAACATTTGCAGTGTATAATTTGTAAAACATTGCCGCAACATTAGTCATATAGGTCTGTCTAGAACTATTTCTAATATCATTCATATTTCTAACTTCATTTCATCTTCAGGATATGTGACAGTCATTCAACGTGCTGAGTATTTATATGTGGAGTAGAGGCAGAACAATATCAATGTTATGTGATAGGAATCTGAAGTCACATGAGCTGAAGTAGAATTGTATGAAGAATGGTCAAGGTAAAAGTGTATACTTAATTTTACAATAATCTTTCACTGATACCGATATTGTAATCTCAATAACTATATCTCAACATATATCAAATATTTGTGAAATAAAACAAATACAGTTTATTTACATATCACTAGACCCTCTGTGATGTAGTACATCTAAACCTTGATACTTTCTCATGTATGGTATAGTAAATATATTTGAGAAATATCAGATATCCTTAAATACTATTTATCATCATTTACAAGAAGGAATCAGAGGTTATAACAGGTTGGACTTGAAAGGGTACGATCTCAATGTATAGGAGCCTGGGTGCAGTATATGTATGTTCAAAGGTCACGAATTTGAGTTACAGGGAATTCATATGTACCGGACCTCCGTAGAACCTCTCAATATCTGAATAATTTACTATTATTATTATTTAGACGTACGTGTATGCCAAGCCAGTCTACTCGAGGCATTCTCACTGGTTGATGGTGGTACGTACCATCTTACTGTGGTTGGCGGATGGTGTTTTTCGATTCTGATTGGTCATGAATGATTAGTGAACTTGGTGTATTGCCTGAGTATGGCTCTCACAACTGTTATTGGTCAGCAATCTGAGCTGGCTAGATACCATCTGAATGGGCTGGCTCTTGATTTGCTGAAGGCTGTCTGCTCGAAGCATTATCATTGGTTAGTGGTGGTACATCCCATCTTACTGTAGTTGGCAGATGATCTTTTTCACTTCTGATTGATCATGAATGTTTAGTGAACGTGGCACATTACATGTGTATGGTTCTCACAACTGCTATTAGTTGGCACTCTGAGCTAGCTAGATGCGATCTTCAATGGGCTATCTCTTGACTTTCTGGAGATGATGTGGACAGGTTGGCTGGTCACGATCTGGGGGGCTGACTATATGTAATATGCACAGGCTGGCTCTCTGGTGGTTGGATACGATCTGGACGGTCTGGATGGATGAGATCTGAAAGAACAAACTCTCAGCTGGCTGGAGACGATCGGAATAGACAGTTACAGAGATACTTAATACCATTGTATAAGTATGGCCATCTACTCCTTTGAAGTTGTAGGAGTCTTGAAGGTAATCTTCAGAGCCATTTTGCTCGTACTCAGAAGGAAGGTGATCAGTATAATACCAATGCAAGTATTCTTCGGCAATGTTTTAGACCAGACAGATGAGTGCAGCATAGCGACAATCTTCAGCTGTAATAGCTCATTGGTGGAGTGCGTGGGCATACAACACAGTATAATTGAGGTCTTGAAAGTTCATAAAGGTATAGTGATTGTTATAGAGTAGAAAACCTAATAATATTTTAGGTTCTTGTCCGCTGATGTGTTCTGACTGTGGATTGCTGCTAGAGTTTCCCTTGTTACTTTGCGGGTGCAACGGGGGTTCTTTTATAGACAGTGCGAAATCACTCGATCTCACTCATCGATGACTTTGTTATTTGTACTAAATAACTATGGCCACCGATCGTTAGGCTGGTTACTGGATCTTGGGGGTTTGCGCTATTATTCCATTTGACTTTCGATACTTGTTAAAGTACGCGGCATTGCTGTAGGTTATCCTGATGTCGTCCGGTTTTGCCATGTAGCAACGGTGCCCGTTTGCTTTTCTTCTGGACTGTATACACCTATTCAGAAAACAGGTTTCAACAACAAAAGCTGACACGTTCATCGAATCATCATTTCCTCTTAGATCTCTTGACTCAATATCAAATGGGATAGTGTGTTACGGGTAAATATTTTAACTCCATAGACATACGTCGACGACCAGCCGCTGCTATACCACATATCTTTCCACCATCGCATCTTATATTTACCACAGAGTTGCGCTCGAAATGGCCTGGTAATCCGACCAGCCATGTCATTGTGAATAAGACCCAAACACATGTTCTAAACAGGTAGCCACAACATCCAAGGTGTAGTTAACATATGAGCTTTCAGTATTTCTGTCCACTCATAGTAAAGTACCTTAGATCGAACACCATCGTTTGCCTGAAGGAATGGCTTTCCGGCATACTGTTCTCTAGCCAGCTGTCCAAAATAGATCTGGATAACGAAGATAGTTCTGGTTGAAAGAATCATGCACAGCTCACCCGAATACCCCCGGCATGGTGCGATCCTGCTTCAGCAATGCATGTAAGTTCCTATCTATCAGGTGCCTAGGTATATATTTGCATGCCACCCTAAGTGTCCACAATGATGCATCCGCCAGCTAAGTGTTTAAACTATCACTGTTCAATCGAGAAGGTGTACTGCCTCAACACAGGTTAATAATTACGCTTTGTCAGGGTATGGTATCGGCTAAGCATTGGCTTCGCGATGTATATTCGGTACTCAGTAGAAAGGACACCATGGATGTGATATCAGCTAACCTTCGAAATGTACTTACCGTAGATTACCATGCAGATTCCACTGTACCTCGTACACCTGCTATGGGAAAATCCCCTAATAGTACCTC
The DNA here is from genome assembly GCA_014904905.1 of Wilcoxina mikolae CBS 423.85. Classification (NCBI taxonomy): domain Eukaryota; kingdom Fungi; phylum Ascomycota; class Pezizomycetes; order Pezizales; family Pyronemataceae; genus Wilcoxina; species Wilcoxina mikolae. The sequence goes on along the minus strand of MU122498.1, from coordinate 16,143 downwards.
CCTCTCTAGCTCTGGTGACCTCAACTAAATCGGCATCGTCAGAAGTGTGCAAACAATAGATACATCTAAGGCAGCACTGACATATATCATGGGTATCAAGGGTGTGTGTGTGTGTAACAATAAACATTAACATAATAATGACCTCCACCTAACTGAGGGTGGTATGAGTTTAACAAATGAAATCAACTCTGTCTCTTTCATACCTTTGTTTTAGTTGTAGGTTTCCAACGTGTATCCTTTTCCATAACGCGATTCTTTGGGTAGCACTATTTGTTAAGATCTGGGGTGTTATTGAAGAGGTGTTCCCAGGATTCCCAGGTATTTTCATCGTGTGAGAAACCTGACCACTTGACTAGGAATACGTGCTTGCTGTGGTCGTTGTCCATGGGTCTACTAGCAACAATTGATTCCGGAACCTATCTGCCATCGTTGGCCTCAAGTGGTGATACCTCCCTGTCTGAGGCGTCCCCTCTATATGGTTTTAGTAAAGCCACTTGGAATGCCGGATGGCTTTTCCATGTCGTAGGCAGTTCGAGTCAACACCACCATTTGTTTCCTCCAACCTTGAAGATTTCGAATAGTCCCTACATTCTATCGTCAAGCCATATAGGTCAGCCAGAAAATGTCCAGTAAATACCGTGACTTGATCTGACACAATATCCAGTGGCATGCGGTGACATTTCCAAAGAGAGTTAAGGAATAACTTCGCGACCGTTTGTAATGGCCACAGAGGAAGTACCGGTAATAAGGGGTTATTGGATGACACAAGAGGTGACATAGTTGCCTTTTGGCCAAGTGGTATAGTATGCCAACATATACATTGTTACAGTATGATATCAACAAGGTCCGTGGTTCAATTTCCAGTGTGAGCAGATAAGACTTGCCAAGATGGAGATGTGACAATTGGGCTTACAGAGTTTAATCCCTGGGGGTATACCTTATAATGTTTGACTGGCTTGCCTAGGACATGAGGACATGTCTACCTAAAAGAGGGGATAATGTAATGGCCACAGAGGAAGTGCTGGTTATAAGGAGTTGTTGGATGACACAAGAGGTATCATAGTTGCCTTTTGGCCAAGTGGTATAGTATGCCAACATATACTGTATTACACCATTGATGACTCTCACTTGTTCATTTGGATGAAGTGTGTCATCTTGGCAAAACTGTCGACTACCACCATGATATTCATATTGCCGTTCCACTCTGGCAAATCGGTAATAAAGTTGACTGATATAAGCATTCATGGTGAAGATGGTAGTTTGAGCAGATGTAGCAACCGATACTTTGCATGTCGGAGTGCCTTCATCCGTCGACAGAGGTCGCACTTGTTGCAGTATTCCTTAATATTGTCCTCGAGCGTGGGCCAATATGAATTCCTCGTGATAGGTTACAGTATGCATTCGCGACCGAAGTATCCAGTGATGTGTGAGTCATGTTCCTGGTAAAAGACCTCCTTCCGAAAACCCTAGGGTACATGTAATCTTCCTTATGAACACAACACTCCTTTTCCATCTATACTGAACCTTCCATCAACATTCTGAACCTTATCCTGAACGTTCCGTAATATCTTCTGATACTCCTCTTCCTGACCTATTTCCTTCTGAAATCTTTCCTTCACTGATCCCACCAACTGAGTAACCGAAAGTCCTCCCAACGAAATTTCCTCCCAGTCGTCATCATCAATTTCTATTGCTTCAACATCGAACCAATATTCTGGTCCCAACAAGGTTGCCAACATTGTATCCCCCTCTTCTAGGGTCAAGTCTGGACACCTTGATAATACATCGGCTTTTCCATTAGCCATTCCTTTTCGATAAATAATTTTGAATTTGTATTCTTGTAATACTTCTGCCCATCCTGCTTGTCTTCGATTGAGCTGTTGTGTTTCCTTGAAGTATTGAAGATTTATGTGGTAGGAAAAGACTGTAGTTGTATGTGTTGCTCCCTGCAAGTAACAATACCATGTTTTTATTGCGTATAGGATAGCGAACATGTCTTTGTCGTATATTTGATAGTTTAGTCCGGTTGGTGAAAACTGCTTTGATATGAAGGTGACTGGATGTATGTTGCTCTCCTTGAACTTCTATGATAGGACTGCTCCCATTGCGAAATCTGAGGCATCTGTGTGTGCAATAATGTGTAGGTCGTCATCGTAGTGCCGTAATATCGGTGTGTTTTCTGCCGCAAACAGAATACATATCTTGTTGTATGCTTCTTCAGCTGCTTCGCCGAATATGAAGTTCCTTCCGTCACCCTTGAGGATGTCTGTAATTTGAGCGACAATGCCGGTGAATTCTTTAATGAACCTGTGGTAGATATTTCATTGGCCCATAATAACTTGAACTTCTTTTTGTGTTTTGGGCATGGACCATTTTGTGATAGTCTCACTTCAGCTTGGTTCCATCATAAGTCATTTGCTACTGACCAGGAATTCGAAAAACTCTACTTCCTACGTCTCGAACTCGTACTTGTCGATCTCCACCACAAGGTTGTTGTCTTGTAGTACTTGATGGATCTTTTCCACATATGTATAATGTTCATCGTGAGTTCTCTTGGCGGTGATAAGAACATCATCGATGTAGCACACCGTTACGTCTTTTTCTCCTCCCAACAATGTCTGGAGGATACCATTCATCCAACATTGAAAGGTTGCTGGTGAATTGGTGAATCCAAACGGCATCACTGTATATCCAATCAATCCGATTAACATTCTGAAGACCATCTTCTATTCGTATCCTTTGGATATTTGAATCAAATGTTATCTCGACTTCATGTCTAATTTTGTAACCCAGATTGCTCTCTTCATTTGACTTTTTAGTTCATCTATCAAAGGTAGAGCCGTCTTGTGTTTGATTTTCAAATCATTGAGACTTCAATAATTGACGTAAAGTCACAGGCCTCATCCATTGGACTTAGGTACAAACAGGATTGGTGCCCCAGCCTGTTCTTTGGACGGTTGTATTTTCTTTCTCTTATCATTCTGTTGATATACTCTTTTAGTAACCATTCTCCTTCTCGGAATAGTTGATTAATTGGTCCCACCTTCACTTGATCATTGGATACCTTAAAATGATTTTCATGATCATGTGGGCCATGTAGTAGTAGCTTTTCAGCTTCATGAGAGTTGAACAATAACATTCACTTATGATATTGTGATAGTAGTTTTTCTGCTAATATACTTGTGGGCAGCAAAGCATACTACGCCAATGTTGATTGCATGTTTGTGAAAAGTGACTTTTTCGTCGTATGTGATTTCCCAGTTTGGGTTCATCCTTTGGTGGTTGTGGCACATTTGCTCTCACTCTGTAAAGTGCAAACATCCCTAAGTTGCTCCCTGTGTCTTGTATTGTTTCAGATACCACATGGGTATTAGAATGTCGTAGTCAGTGTACATCGGTATTACTTTGAAAGACTCTGGAGTACAATCATTTCCGAAAACTAAACCAAGGGGAATGGTATACATATTGGGTATGGAGACTGACTTACTGCTGAAATCTTTAGCATTGGTACAATGTTTCCTTCTAACCACTGGTATTTTAAACACATTAGCACACTGAGGTAAAATGGTGAAGGTTGTCGATCCCAAATCGAGTATGACTCGTACTGGAAAATACTGTATTTCTCCTTTGCCATCTGTGTAATCCACGAAAAAACAGGAAACAGGTCTGTCTCCAACCTGGATATTTGGGATCTTGTGAATTTTGTTGACATTATAGTAAACAAAATCGTCAGAGGTGTTTTGTTTTTTGTTTGCTGGATTCTCTGCCAAGGAGAAGTATGTTCGTTTGGTAGCCTTCCTTTCGACAATGGCTTGGCCGCAACAGGTCATGAGAAGTTACCACTCGTATTCTGTTTCTTTATATATGGTAGGTAAGGTGTCAAGTGCTCATCTGATAGTTGTGTGAGATTACTTGCAGTTATGTTCGCAGGAGCAGGAATCCTGATCTTCGCAATCGACATGTAGAACATAATATTTGGTCCAGAATGTACCGCATAATGGATCGTCAATTGCTAGGCCTCCACCATATGCTGCTGCCTGGATCCAGTGAATATGTCAGGGGGTTACGGCTAATGGTTCATCTCAGAAATAGGCTTTGAGAGGCTCTTCTGGTTCGAGGAGTATTGAGTTGATGCTTGCGAATGCGTTGAGTGGTTCTGATTCTGAAGGTTGGCAGGGTAGTTCTGAGAGGTTGAAGGAGTTGCTCCTGCTGTGGCAGTTGATGTTCCAATTATCCATATTTGTTGTCATAGAAAGTGTTGATTGCGATACTACTGGCCAGCAGTTTCATCCCTATCGGAATCCTCAAGGTATCAACCGGAAAATAATTGAGGCTTCCTCCCGCCCAGTCTCCATATTTCTCCACGTAACTCGTACTTACCAATTTCAGTCTGAATTATCCTATTATTCCCACACGATTTCCGCAACATCTGAATCCTCTTGTTGTCTTTCTTCCTCCTAAGCCGCTGGTATTTCTCCATCCGAAGTTTCCCCATCTGCATCGCCGATAACATAGTCATTGACGTTATCTTCCTCCTGGTCATATGCTTTGACCTTCATATTTTAATATGCCTTCGGGTGTCCGACATCGGCCGTACCTTTGGACTATTTGATGGTTCTGACACATGTCATTGTGCCGTGATTTCCTTTCGTATTGGCTGGCCATATGCAGTGCTGATATTGTATTGCTGCTGTCCTTCATACCAGTTTGTCCTTTGCTATTCCTTCCGTCAGCTGAGCAAAGGTTCTTCCGTCACCATTCTTAAATGGATTCTGCTTAGATGAACATTTTCCGCCTGTATTGGACTGGTATTGTTTTCTTTGCAGAGCGAAACGTTGTCTTTCAAAATCAGAGCGAAGACCCCTGGACTTTTGGTTCTTGCCCCTATTACTGACTCTGCTCGTGTCGCGACTATCATGGCTTCGAGATTTGCCGATGATTCCGAAATTTCTTTCTGTCGCTTGCCATATGTCCACATTCTTTCCGGCATTGATGACGATTTTCCGTAGTTCTTCATCCATCCTGTCGGCCGGATTGATTATACTATGCTGCTTGAAAACGAGAGATGGCAGCTTGCTCATCAGCATTGTTTGGTATGTGACTTCCACTATCCCTGCCTTCACATTAAGGGTGTCGAACTCGGTAACCATGTCCAGTACGTTATGGGTGTACTAAAGCTCAGTGTTAGCTTTGTTTGCTGTCTCCTGCTGATGATTGTTGTGGAAATGAGAGTGAATCGCCACATGATAACCGGATCAGCTGCATTCGTATTCTCCCTTAGATGTCTCTAACTCCCACTGCATGTGCCAGGCAAGAGCATGTTCCTCAGGTCTCCCTCGAACATATCGAAATTTGAGTCCAAGTTGGGTGAACAAGTGTCGCTGGTCAGTAATGAATACTTCTATACTTGTCCACCACACATCAAAGTCTTCTGAAGTCTTTCCCCTAAACTTGGCCAGGTCTGACAACTTCAATCTTAAATCCTTTGATTTCTCAGGTTGCTGTGTACCACTGCGTCCTTGGCGCTGTGACTCCGATCGCGACAGATGCGACAAAAGTAGTAGTGGTGGATCATTTCCTATATTCTCCGCTGGCAATGGTCCTTCTCCTGAGCCTTCTGCCGGTGGTGCGTCTCCTATCCGTACATCGGTCTCACATCCTCCTCTAAGGTCCACAATGTTTGCCATGTATGGGTCAGAGATTGATGAAATGCTCCAGTTCTGTTCTTGGGTTTTTTGTTGCCTTTGCTGGATATTAGTTCTTTGGTCTGGGTGAACGGCATTGAGTCCAAGAACTTAGCTTTTCCAAACAACGGGGTGAGTCCAGTAGTCATCTCCATAAAGTCATCCACTTGTTCCGAAAGATCATGAAAATCCTGTCACCATCGAGCCTGTTTTCAAATTATTTGTTCTATTTGCTTAATCCGTTCATTTTAAGCCTTGAAGTCCTGATTCCATACAATCAAGTGAACCATGAGTGTGCGTTGTAGCGGAATAATCCGTTTCTCACCACCACCGCTACTCAGTTTGGCAGGGGGAGCTGGCAGGGTAGGGAGACATATGGAGATGCAGGGATGACGGAGATAGACTGAGCGTTGGGGAATATATATATTTGGGAGACTCCAGGATAGATAGCCATCAGACAGACAGAAAATACACACTCTATCTTTCCCAACTCTTGGTCTTGTTCAGACCCTCCAAAGATTCTGTAAATCCACGCAATTTGCGTGGTTCCTCACGGCCGGGTATCCTATCATATTCTCTCACCCTCTTCCTACTCTCCTCGAGCCAGAACCACTCTTTCTAACGAATTCCTTTTGGATGCCGTAAGAGGTACGGCGGAGAATTGATGATAGGTCATCTGCCTTCCAGCCACATTGTTTCACCACAAATGGAGCCCAAAGGCGAATTCTGGTTCGGAAAGCTGAGTACGGAATGGTGGGAAAGACCGCTACAAACTAATATGGGTAAATATGGAGAGAAGCAACTAATGAAAGACACCTACCCTGCAAGAGAAGCGAACGCTGAAGGAAATAACAATGTTCCTAGGGGCGGTGCTAACAATGTCGGATTGGAATGCCAGGTGCGGAAAGTTGGGTATAGCGATGTCACTAACGAAACAGGCACCGACCTTATACCGGGCCGAATACCGAACGAAAGGCACCAACCTAACACCAGGACGAAATGCACCGACCACGCAGACAGGACGAATTCTGAGAGAAGGCACCAACCTCATACCGGGACGAACACCGAAACAAAGGTACCGACCTATCACCAGAACGAGAGGCACCGACCTCACAGATGTGAAGAATTCCGATAAGAGGTACCGACCTTATACTGGGATGAACACCGAAATAAAGGTACCGAGCTATAACCGGGACGGAAGGGACTGACCTTGTAGACAGGACGAATTTCGAGAACAGGCACCGACCTTATACCGGGACGAGAAAACACAAGCGAAAAGGACGCAACCACCGTGCTAAGGCAGAAACTGACCCAAAGGAATACTAAGAAAAGAAGCAGATGATAAGGATAGGGATATGAAGAATGCTAATAAGGATACTACTAGTCATGGGAGGTGGAAGACACAGGGAATAGAATATGAGGGATAAACCATGTGGTAAAAAGCTAATAGTGACAACCGTGAGAGGTGGTGAAGCTGGATTAAGAAGGAAGCAAAAAGAAAAGATTCACCTCAAAAAGAGCGCCAATCGACCCAACTCCCCTTCCAAAATTCACAAAGTTAGCAATTGACCTTGGATCACGAATTACTCTCAATTCATCACCCAAATCACCATACAATCTCCAAACCGATATCACAGTACCGATCACAATATGGATTGAGTACACCCGATCTACCTCCACCGCCAGATCCAGTGGCCGTGCCAGCCCCTCTAGTGCTGGACCCTCAAGTGACACCGGAGCACCCCACCAACTTTGGACCTTCTGCCAACACCTCTCCCAACGATATACATGATCAAAGACAATTCATTGAGTCCTTGGCCCTCGCCATCACTAAGGAAAAGAGACAAATGCCACTTCAGGGAACCATGGGCACCCCAGTCTTCAGAGGAGAGAATGTTACCAAATTTATCGAAGCATATGAACGCCTCTCATCTCTCACCGGAACCGACCCAGCAGCCGAAGAAGTCATTCCTACCTTCCAGTACTACTGTTCTGAAACGATCCAGGAGACAATTAAAATGATGAACAGATATTTGCAGAACAATTGGGAGCTGTTGAAAGAGGAGCTGAAAGATGCCTTCCACCATACCGATAGCCGAGTTTATATAAATACGAGATCGTACTTGGAACGACTATGCAAGGACCAGCTGGAGCATGAGAATGTCGGTCTGAAAGCGTTTATCCTCGCATATGACAATATCAGCCGCATTATGATCAACAAGGGAACCTTGGTCGAGTACTCACAGGTGGAAATGCTGGTTGGAGCCCTCCCAAGATGTTTGAGGGCAAAAGCGGTAAGGATACTTGAACTTGATCCTAGAGACCCTTCGACGTTCAAATACAACATACTCTGAATGCATGTTCTCGACAAATGTGTGACTGCCGATGCCCTTGCTCTGCTGGACTTGGAAAGAGCACGTACGGCGCCGGGAGTCCCTCCTTAAACAGTTCCAGCTGGAGTTCCGTTCCCACAGATACCAGTAATGGTGAACCTTCCAGCAATCCCTAGCGAAGAAAGCCCGGCACCAGTGCAAGCCATGGAGGAAACTGCTATTGTCAAGGCCCAGAATACAATTGACACAGAAATGGACAATATGATGAAGGCCTTCGAGGCCTGGACCTTCCAGATGAGTAAAGCAAATGAACCCAGATACGGAGGCTACCAGACTGCCAGGGCATTCGCCATCCAAGCTGACCATCCACCTCCGCACACACCAATGAGCTTCCCACCTACAAATACACCCATGGGACCCGCTTATTGCTGAACGGAACCAAATTATCCACAGTATCAACTGCAACGATTAGGACCCTGTATCTATTGTGATGAGATAGGACACATCCGCACGTTCTGTCCCGATGTCCCTACCGATCAGGAACAGGGCATAGTCCACCTGAATGAACAAGAAAGACTAACCATACAGCCAAGAGGAGGAAAGGAAGGAGAAATATCCAGGTACCTGCCGGAAAGAAAGTTTTGGTCAATCCGAGAGTACACCCGAGAAGTAGCTTGACAAGGGCAAGGAGGGGAAGTAGCCACCACCACTGCACCACTGCCGCCTCCACCGCAGCACATTGCAAGATCTCAACTGTTTCAGTGGGCCAGTGCTCAGGTGACCACCTTCTGCTCAGGGATCACTCGACAGCTGTCGGAGATCGATGTGTATCACTCAGATCGGTCTGCAGGTAAGGAAGGTAAGGAAGAAGGTAACGAAGACCGTATCTAGGAACTGAGTGATGATGATGAAGAATAAGAAGAGGGGCAAAGTGAAAGCAGTGCAGAAGAGGAAGAGGAAAGTGAAACGGAGGAGGAGAGAGATGTACGACTAGACGAGAAAGAAAGAGAGACAAGGTCTGCATTTGTGCGTACACAGACAGGATATGCCTTCGTGGACAAGAGAAGGAAGAGGGCAGATGAGGTGACCAGAGGTGATGATAAGTGGGCACGTATTGAGGAAGAAGTTCCCGAAGTTTCAACGAGTGCTAGTAACCAAGAACAACGAACTATCAGAAAAGCAGTGGCGTTCAGCAAGCAACCAGCCAAAACAGATCCCACCGAAAACACGATTCCAAAGACTCCAAAGGTTCTAAAAGCGTCACGAAAGAGAGCACCGGGCATGGATACTGGAAACTATGAGGTCCTCGTAAGCAGCCAACCCGATCACACTATCCTAGCCCATCAATAGAAAGAAACCAGCGAATTGACATTTCGACTACTGCCAAAAGCCAAAATGGTCTCAGTTCCCAAAGACAAACGAGTTGTAGCTAGGACCCCAGCCACCTCGAGGAAGATCGGAATCTTTCACGTGTCTGCCCTTTCCGGCCTGAAAGGTCATGTCGGATACACCGAGTTTCAGTACAACAGGGCCTCTCCAACAGTCCTCGGGAAGATACATGGGCACGAGCTCCCCATGCTCATTGATGGGGGATCTGAGATCTGCGTGATGAGCGAAGAAATAGTCAGAGAATTGAACATCTGGTGGAAATGTACCGACTGGAAGATGATCACTGCCGATGGCAATCGGTCTGATTTGACGAAAGTGGCAGAGTCCGTGCCAGTCAACATCCATTGCTTCGTCATTCCCGTGCCTATCTGTTTAGCAAAATCTGGATCCGAACAGGTCATCTTGGGCCGCCCCTGGGAAACATACACTTGTAAGTGTGAGAGGAATCTAGATGTTGGCAGTTGTGAGATCACCATCTCCGCGGTTGATGGGTCAGAACAGGTGACATTTGTTGCTACCTTTCCGGGAGACAAAAGTGATAGATTTGTCAGCAGCTCAGGAAACTTACACGCCTAGTTAAAGTAAGGGCGACTGGGAAGGATAGGGTCCAGCACTACGAAGAGAAGGGGTTGGAGTTTCTGAGAGGAAAGAGTGGAAGGAGAAGGAGGTGAATAGTAAAAAAGGAGAAGAGAAGAAGTCGAGTGATAGGAAGAGGGCATTCGCAGGGAAAGAGGAAGAATCGTTTGAGGAAGAAGGAGAACAGTCAGTGAGAAAAGAGGGACTATTGAAGGCGGTGAGCAAGCTGATGGGAAAAGGTATGAATTGGGAGGATGAGTGGGAAGACGAGGAGGGATTAGTGGTCAGAAAGTTGGATAGGAGGATGGTAGTAGAGGAGTGGTCAATAACAGAAGAGGCTCTAGTGAAGGAAAAGAGGGTAACCGGGAGAGAATCCATGACTTTTGGGTGGGTTTCTAAAAATAGCATGGTATCGAAACTTAGTCAAATACAACCCTTTCCTTGTACTTTCATTCAGCGAAGTGCAACTTAGACGACATGACCAAATCAGCCTGGGTGCGTGCCCACTACAAATACGTTGCCCAGAAAGTGAAGCCTGTTCCCTTGTCAGATGGAAGTACACCAGATGCCGGACTTGACTGGAGAGGAAGCGCAATTAGTCGGGCTATACCAATATCAGGCCCTTGGGACGAGTGGTGTATCCCCACGTTCTCCCGCGGAGAAAGGGTTGGAAGGTTGACGCCTGAGAGAGTACAAGAGCTACTGATAGGGAGCATATTATTGCTGAAGGAAAAAGAAGCCCTCCTGGGTATGCTATCGAATAGAGAATACACTCTGTCATAGATATGGGAGGAATTGGGAACAATTAGCGATGAGGTCGAGCCACCCTATCATATCTGCCTGGAGCCTGGTCACAAAGTCTGGAAGGATCGTATATTCCGCATACCTAAGAAAGTCATTCCCGTGGAAAAACAGATGATAGAAGAAAGGGTTCAGCATGGCCTATTCGAGCCTGCTTGGGGCCCTTACAGGAATGCTCACTTCTTTGTTCAGAAGAAGAATGGGAAGTATTGATTCATCATCTCGGCTGTCAGTGCGAACCATCACACTTTAGAAGATGTAGGATTACCGCCCAACGTCGAGGAATTCTCAGGAGCATTCCCTGGCCCCCCTATTTGCTCCTTAATCGATTTTCACTCTGGCTACGACCAGAAAGTTCTGCACGAAGAAAGCCAAGATTATATGGCATTCCAAATGACACATGGGATGTACCGACCGACTAGGTTGGTTCAAGGAGCTACCAATTCGGTGTCAGCCTTCGTCCGAGTATCACGAAAAATATTAAGTAAGCATCTTGGGACGTTCGCACAAGTGTTTGTCGATGATATTGGAGTGAAAGGGCCCAAGACCCGATATGGAGATGAAGAAGTGCCGGGTCTGCCTGGAGTGTGGAGGTACGTTGTAGAGCATCTCCAGAATCTCGACAAAGTACTGGCGGATATTGAAAGGGCCGGAGAAATACTTTGGGAAGAAAAGTCTGATTGGTGCTGGAACGGGATAAAGATTGTGGGCTTCGTCTGCGGAGAATCAGGTAGGTGGCCCCAAGCTTCCAAAGTTCATCAAGTGCAGAACTGGCTGCCGTGCGGAAACCGTATGGAATGCAAGGCTTTCCTTGGACTTTGAAGATACTACCGCATATGGATCCCCAAGTATGCAATAGTCGCGAGCCTGCTATTCCGGATTTTACGGAATGATGTCGAGTGTCAATCGGAGACTGAAGAGAAGAAAGCCATGGCTATCTTAAAAGAAGCCCTCTGCAATGCTCCTGCGCTAAAGACATTGGACTTTAGCGACGGTGCTGGAGTTACACCTCACAAGGTGTACATCACCAAAGGCCAACGGAGCGGGGACACCAACAATCACTCAACGATAGCCACATCGGGATAGTACAAGCGCAATCTCTGGACGTCATGGAAACTACATAGAATATCACTCGCAACCAACGAAATCAGATGAGCTGTCATGCAGTCAACCACACCACTGATAAGCGATCAAAGGTGTCTATTAGAACGATACTCTGCCAGCTCATGCCATCGATAATGCGAAGACTGCTGAGAGGTTGTAGATGTAAGAGCACCTGCATTTGCAGCGTAGCTGACGAAGCCTCTGATGTTTCTCACGATCGAAAGGATACCATTCGCCTGGAAGCAAAGAGATCGAAAGGATACGATAGGTCCGGACCACAGAAGTCCAAAGAACTGATGTCAGTAGGGGTTCTATTTGTCTGAGTTAGATATCTGAGCGGAAAGATGCGGAAGGTCCGAAAGAGCGGTGAAGGGCAGGAAGGGCATTGGTTCGAAAGGAAGGTTAGGAAGAGGAGCTCATGAGA